>WBNH01011831.1:0-164741 GCA_013401255.1 Urocolius indicus
GCAGCATCCACACCCTCCCTGGGTAGCACTTGCCCTTCCAGGCTGTCTGCTCACCACCCCCATCTGCTGAGGGGTGCTGGGGCATGTTGGAGGGGGAGAGTATTTAAGTGTGGTTCTGCCTGTGCTGTCTGGTATTGTGGCTGGCATTTAGGCTCCAAATCTTCTCAGGTCAAGCTCTGAGAAGCATTTCAGGCTTTTTTTTCTTCTTTTCTTTTAAAGGCACCTCTGGAGCTGGTTGGGAAGGAGGCTGGGCTTCAAGGGTTCCTCCTTCTGAGCTGTATTCCAGCAGGCACAAAACATCCCAGCAAAAGCCCACGCATTTTCTAACAGACACATGGGAAGGTCACCTTCCAGAAAGTACCACGTGGCCAGCCCTGGTTCTCCAGCAGCCGAACACACGGCACAAACACTGGCTGTGAGCTACTAAACCATAGGCTGAAATGAATGACAGCTTTTCGCGTCACAACAGCAAACAGACCAACAAGGGAGTATTTGGGAGCTCACAAAACCCAAACAACAACTCCATCACTCTCGTCAGTACGTGCTCCCCACAGTGACCCCGCACAGTGCTGCCACCACTACCGGCCACGCAGCTGGCTCTGGCTCGAACCCGATCCAAACCCTCCCCAAGCCACAGCAGCCCTGTGTCCAGCAGAAACGCTGGCAGCACGTTCTGGTCTTATTTTCAGGGTTCACGAGCTGCTGCCCAGACCCTCCCTGCCAGGAGGTGCCTCAAGGACTGCAAAGGGAGACACGAGGTGTTACGCTAACTATCAAAGGCCCGCTGGGAATGTAGAGGAGATGCCTTAACTCAAGGCAAAAATGGTGTGAGGTGGGTCAACAGGAGCCCAGAAACAGTGCTGGACCCTTTGTGATCCCAACACATACCTGAAACAGGAGAATTCACAAAGAAATAAATGTAAAACGGGCTTGTAGGGTTATCCCATCACAGTGGAGCCTTTCACTCATTAATGTTAATATCCTGGGATTTATATATGATGTTGTGTTTTATCTTATGGTTCCAGTAACTGACTGAAAGCTGCCTGAAGTTCGGGGGTTTTCTCAGGGAAAGGCATGCTGCAGTGCAGTGCTCTGAGTAACGAGCTTCAGCAAAACAGTCAAACCACAGTGCAATCTTAATTAAATTCTGCTTATTGCAAGCAGGAGCCTGGATGGATTAGTTCCATGTGCTTTATTACACCAGGCAGCTGGCGGGGGCAGGATGGAAAGCCCAGCCGGGCGTCCCTGGCTGCGTGGGAGCAGAGGGGCTGGGATCTGCTCCCACCCTGGGCCCACTCACGCCCAAACTCACCAGAGCTGCTGCAGCATTCCCGGGCAGCAGAGCACCGTGTGCTCCCAGCCACTGCTGGTCCCACAAAGCCACATCAACACCAAAGCCCTGCCAAGGCCCTGCCTGTGCCTGCCAAGCTCTCCCTGCCCCGGCACCCCGGCTGTTTGTGGGGCTGAGAGGGCAATGAGTCATGCTTGGTGCTGTCTGTTCCCTCAGGACTGTGCTCCTCTGGTGAAGGACAGAGTGCACACCCCCAGTTCCTCCTTTCCCGCCGTGCTTCCCAACACAGCCCCGCGTCGTGCAGGAGGAAAGGCAGGAGCATCACACTTGCCCCAGACACATCATTACATGAAAAAAGGGAAAGAAAAACAAACTATAGAAACGGTGGATCCAACACAGCCTTCAGAATCAGTTCCTCAGAATCCCCATCCCTTGACCTCCAAGCCTCTGTTCGACACAGCCCAGAGCACATTCCTGCCCTAGAGAGGCAGCTACCAACAGGGCTGCCCGCCAGGAAAGCTCCCAGGGAGTTAAGTACTGCAGGATCCCAACCTTCCTGCTGACCCAGCGGAGTCATGCACCTCTCACAGAACAGGCTGCCTGCACTAAAGCTGCCAGGCTGAGCATTAGCCACTCAGCCACCGTGCAGTGAAGCAGCGGCCCGGGGCTCCCAGTCCTGCAGCCTCAGACATGAGGGGCCTGGACAAACAGCTGTGGCAGGGGGGAAGTTCCTCCTTAGAGCTCAGCCTCGTGTTTTAAGCTCTAATAGTACTGGCAGAGCCTTCTGAGGCCCTGTTCTGCACCTGACAGTGGGCAGCATTACCACATTAAACAAAATTAAGTGCTAACTCAGGTATCATTAAACAGCAAGGATAAAAACCTCCGAGAGATGCTCAGCAGCTGCTGGAAACTGACCTACAGGAGCTTCAGACACATGGACTGTTGCACACACAAACATTTTTACTCCTCTCCGGCAAACTGCACAGAACTTAAATGTCTTATATTAATTGCTGTGACTAAAAGAGAGACCTAAAAGCAGAACAATTACTCGCTTTCAAAAGGTTTGCTATGAGTAAATACACAAAATCAGCTTCCGTGTCTCCTTACCTCCATGGATTGCCTGCAGTTTACACTCAGCACAGATTCAGTCAGTTCTAGATAAAACCACAGCCTGCAGAGGGGGAATTTTCGAAAGCAAAATGCCACGTCCCAGTTACAGCTGTAGTCCAAAGTCAAGAGACACACAACCCTCGATCTTAAGAAGATGTTGTGTTTGCAGCTTTCAGTGACAGAGTACAACCAAAGCTTCAGGGCTCAGCAAGAACATATTTTGGCATGCCATGTACTTTGCTCATGAGCCTCCACTGTTCTTCAGGCTTACTTTCATTTTCTTGTATTGCTTTATTTCACTAAGCTCCATCATCTTCTAGGACAGATACAACTTTTTAACGTTAGCATTTAAGGCTGGAACACTTAATGTCCAACTACATTCCCATTTTCTTTCACACTTAATCCCTTTAAGCTGAAGCAATGACACATACTAATGAGTAAATTTACAGAAATATGTTTAAAAAACCCATTTCTGTGCAACTGAAGCCTGCCCCATGCCTCAGCTCCCCCCCTGCCTGTCCCACAGCCTAGTCAGCTAACGGCAGCCTCTGCCCAAGCCCAAGAGATGTTTCAATACAAAGCTTCCATGAGGGCAGAGGGAGGTTCTGAGGGAGTGTGTGGCAGCAGAGCCAGCCCTGCACCCCGCTTCATCCTCACTTGGCAGTTGGTGTCCTGCAGTGCTGCAGACAGAAGCGGTCAGCACGCCGCCTGCTTGATGTGAGGCAGCTTCATATCTGTGCGAAAAGCATTTTATTAAGTACCCAGATACACTGGGAGCTGGGAGAAGACGTGTTTCTCAGCACAAAGCCTGCTGCAGGGGGCCAAGCCTCACGCCGCCGCAGCATCAGCTCTTCTTCCGCTTGCTCTTGGGAAGCAGCTGGTTGTTGCCCGGCACTTGGGGCTGACGCGACTTTCTTTTGTCAACTCTCAGACCCAGGAAACCGCTGCTGAAAAACACAATAGGAAAAGGAAAACAGGGCTTAGAAGATGCTCTGAACACAGCAAATAGCGGAGGCTGTGCTGAGGCGCTGTAAGCAACGTGCAGACACATGTGTACATGCCACTGGTGTGAAGACAACAGCACCCACGGACCATCCCGCAGCCCCGCCAGGCACAGGCAGCCCCATTGCTTCTCCTCATGTCCCCAGGGGCCAGGTTGGGAAAGGAAGGAGTGGCAGCAACCCTCCAAATTCCATGTCCATAAATGAGAAGAGTCAGTGATTACATTAGATCAGAGAAGGTCGCCCTGAAACAGCCTCATCCTCAGCAGCACGGCCACTGCGGGAAGGACGAGCAGCTCCATCGCGGTTACCCAAGAAGGAAAGTGCGTGGGACTCCCATCTTTCCACAGGCTCTCTTTGCCAGAGGCTCTTCTCATTTATGGACAAAGAATTTTCCCCTGGAAACTTAAACAAGTGTTTTCTTTTTAGTCACACAGTTAATTTTAAAGAAAAATCCAGAGTTAAACTAGCCATATTTAAATTAAGCAGCTCACTTCCAACAGTCAGCCTCAGAGCTCCAAATTCTGCACAGTGTTGACATGAAAGATATCACTGGTCCATCAATAGCTATTGCTAATTAAGCATTCCTCATCAAGGCACTCTTTTTTACCACTTGCTAGGATGAACCCGTCCTGCAGGGACTATTCAATTTGGCTTAAATCAGGAATTCGTAACTGAAAATAACAATGGAAAACTCTCCCGTGCCCAAGTCCGTGTCTCTGTTGACTGAGCCAGATATATTCCAACAGATTAATAGGAATAACTCGTCTGTTGGGGCTCAGTTCAGCATCAGGAGTGAAACAGAGCTCCCAGATCTCTGAGACATTAACCACATCTGGGTAAGTCAGCACGAGTCCCCGCACAACAGGATTTGGCCCATTCCTGGGATGTACCTGTGGAGCACAGAAGGAAGAGGTGATACACGTGCAGTGCCCTGCCTGAGCCTCCCCAGTCTAAACCCCACACAGCTCCCAGGTGGGATTCTCATCAGGCACAGCAACTGATGGCAAGGGCCGTGCCCTCCCAGGCACTCACTGCACTCCCGGTTTCCACGCCTGCGTTCAGTCAGCAGACGGGATCACTTGTTCTAACCCAGCAGTAGCTGAGGTTTTAAAAGTTAGTGAAATTAGGTATTAACAAAACATCTTTCTCTGCATCTCTTTCTTCTCTGCTGCAGTTCAGCTGTGCACTGGTTAAATGCAATGCAAACCTAAGGCTGGGCGTTGTGCAGTCTCCAGTACAGGAATGCACTGCGAAAGGCACAGGCTGACTGATGGAAGCATTCACACATGGGTACACAGATGTTTCAAGAGCACCAAGACACAAATTCTTTTGTTCCTTTTAATTGAGCTCTAAAGCAGCTATTTTCAACCAAACCCAAAGAAGCTGTATTCACGTACCCAACCCTTGTCCATGGGCCGTATCTTCCCTTCTAGGTCAGGAATTTGCCTGCCTCCATCCATCTCAGCAAAGGACAGAGCCCATCACCTATCAATCACCTTTGCTTTTCCCACCCCAAACAGCAGCCTCACACTTCTTCAGGCTGGCCCTGGAGGAGCCGGACCTGGGCAGTAAGGCAATGACAGCAGAGCCCAGGCACCAAAGCCCCCATGGGCCCGTACAGCATGTTCTGAAGCTGCAGAATCAAAGCTGCATGTCTGTCCTGCTTCACATTTGCTTTGGCACAGCACCGCTCTGTCTTGGATCAGTATTCTCCCTCCTCCAGAAAATAAAAACCTACACTTGATTACCTATTAAATCCAGAGAGTATTATCTGAAAGCACTTCCAAATGTCCTTGTAGCTTGTGACGGCAAAGTAAACTCTGCGTAGCAGCCTTCATCTCATAGCAAGGATCCCGCCAACAAAATAATTACATTTCAGTTTCAAGTGTTTGAGGACAACTGATTTTTATTTCTACTGCCATAAATACTTCCACAATACTCTGGTCTCTATTTATAAGCATTTCACCCACTTCATAGATGACCCAACAGGATCCACTTTCTATTGCTTCTTTATTATATCCAGGTTTCGGTGTGTAATTAAGCATCTCACATGTTCTACCTCTGCTTTGCTGCATTTAAGACAGAATGCAAACGTTGGGCAAAAAGAACATTGAATTAAATGAAGAATTAATTATTTTCCATGCAAATAAAAAATTGGAAGAAAAAGGAAACTGATAAAAATGGGGAAGTTAATTACAACTGTGAGCAACCCAAAGCTTTGCAACTACCAGCAAGGCAGCAAAGACATTGGTCACATAAATCCATTCCAAGAAATAACAAGATTAAAATCAATCTAAAGACCCACCCTGCAAATACTATGTCCTTTGTCTTAACTGGGACAGCTCACATGAATTATAGCTGCTTATGTAAGCTTGGAGAGCACTTAGACAAGGTGCTTGTGTAATAGTGGAGCCCAAGCAGGCTGCGAGGCACAAACAGCCCCCATGCCCAGAGGTCACTCTGGCCCCACGCCTCCGCCACTGTCCCCCAGATCTCACGGACTTCATTAGTCACCACACTTAATGAGCCTTTCAGAAACAAACTAATAACTAATTCTTGGTAAATAACATTTTAAGATGGCCAAAAAGAATCTGTGCCCCGTACTAGCACTGGTGACTCCAGCTTGCACCCTGAAACGCCAGTTCAGAAGAAAACCCAACCAGTACCATGTCTGAGAAAACACAGAGACCCACTCCACTGAAGCACTGTGACACTTCACTGCCAAAAATATGCTGGTTAATGAGGTTCCACTGTGTTATGGGGAACTTGTGGAGGATGCAAGATGCTCACAAGGCTGGGCAGGGATGACAGGACTCAGAGGGGCACAAACAGTGTTTGTTTTTCACAGAAAGCCCTCCAGGAGGGCCAGCTGGAACCGTGTGCATATGGCACATTGTTTTCCCTCCCCGTCATTTCCTTCTACTCCAGAAGAGGCTAGAACAGAGAAACAATTGGGGAAAAAAATCCCAATTTGCTTTGCTTCCTCTAGAATAGAGAAGACTGAGGAGAAATGGTAATAGCATTCCAAAGGGTAAACATTCCACTTCTCCTTACTGGGCTTGTACATGTCACCCAATTTTCAGCAAAGAAACAACAGCCCTTCTACTGATGGCAATGGGTGAGCACAGTAACACTGGGAGGCTGTGGAATCCTCACCACTGACCCAGGAGCCTCTTTCCCACCGTCGCATGTAAAGCATGGATGAAGGCCACCAAAAATGACTGAGGGCCTAGTCATTAAGCAAAGCCCATCTGAGCTCCTAAGCTCCATCTGATATTATTTTACTGTAGTTTTACAAGAGGTTCTTTTTTGAACCTGGTGACATGACTCAATCTCCTGAAGCATAAAGGGTACGAGGAGAAAAAACCAAAATTCACTGAGAAAATCTCTACTGGTTACAAAGTGGGCAATCATATTCACAAAAATATGACTCAGAGGTTTGCATTTCTCCCCAAAACACCACTAAGCAGGCTGATACTGTCATCTGCAGACACAAAAATGGGTTAAACAAGCAGCTGTTGCCTGGAGGTTTCATTTAACAAGGCAATCTGTGAATGCAGGGTCCGTGGCAGTGTAATACTAAATGCTCATCAAGCCATGAACCTGCACAGTCTTGGGCATTTGTATAATCCTACATGCCAGCAAAGTCAACCGAGCTGCTCAGAGATAGTGCTGTTTCCATGTGATTCAGATCTTTGTGCCTCACCTGTTAACAGTCACCTGCACAAAGATGCTTTGCTCAGGCTGGGGAAATCAATTTGTATTTGAAGGATTAAAACGTTACTCTGTTTCTGAACTTGCATTTAAAACAACTCCTCTGCCAATAAAAATTACCTTGCCAGTGGCACAGACTAGTAAGCGTGGTTCTAGGGAAAAACAGGCAATGATTCAGGCATTCAAGTGAGAGAATGGGAGGCAGAGAACACAGGAGAAAAAAATTCCTTGGAATGGCTGAAGGCCTTGGTTTGGGGAACCAGGCAGGGTGAAGTGAATGCCCTTCTCTGAAAGCAGTCACACGCCTCCTTGTGTAGGAAGGACATGGCACTGATTGCTTCAGGGCTTTTCAAACAGATTCAGCTCTGGGTTATGTTAATTTTAATGAGGGTGAGAACATTTTTGTACTCCTTGACTTTGATCCCCTGGTCGCATGGTGCCACCAATATTACAAATGCAAAGCAAATGTACTTGACCTTCTACAGCAATGTGCAAATGTTAGTCCTCTGGTAAGTCAGATCCTTCCCATACCTTACAGCACGTTTGTAATAATGAGGTTTGCTTGTTCAGGGACAAGAAGATCTCAACTACTCACTACTCTGCCATTTATCCCCAGATAAATGAGAGATCCCAGATCCAGCCAGTTTCAGCTACAGGGTAAGCTGTATTTTGCAGACTCCACCAGTCTTTGTTACTGTTCCTTTGTATAACTACAGAGATTTTCAGTTGATGCAACACTGTGCTATTCCAGATTTCACTGTAACTGCACACCATCACCTGCACAAATCCCTGCATTTCCCCTCCATCTTTATGTACTTCATTTTGTTGCTTTGCACAGCTAGACTCAAATCTTAAACATTACCACTATGTAACAGAAAGGGATGTTTGTTTTTAAGAAATAAGCTTTGAAAAACAAGAAAGGGCTCTTCTCCAACAGAAGTAACTCAAAACAGGTGCTGCAATATCAGCACGTTCAGCTTCACAGGGATGAGACTGACAGCAATGCAGCTTTAAATACAACAGAAGGTCAGACTTTCCTCATTATCCATACAAATCAGATAGTCTTTTTGTCTTTTTAAAGAGATGTATTCACACTCAAGTGTACCTTAGAACAATGATTTTCAACTGGTCATCTGCAGGCTCTTGCAGTGCCCAGGTATTATTTTCCAAGGATCCAAAAGCACTGACCAAACTGTTTCTCCCATTACTGTGGAGATTCTCCAAGAACCTGACTTTTCAGAGGCATTTGCTTCTCCTGCAGAAAACACAAAGGATTCTACAAACTGGAAACTACTGACCTGAATCAGCCCCAAGGACATTACTACTCATACATTCTACTTACTTGTCAGAGGATGGTGAACATGCCCCAGGCTCTTGAAGATCCCTCAGAATGTCTGAACTGGAGCTGAAGGGGAAGATAAAACAGATTTTAGCAACACCTACAGCAAAGCAGGGCTCTACTTAGCGAAGGCAGCAACGTAGATGAGGCAACCGACAGGTTACAGCAATCTTCAGGTGGGTTTGCTCAGTGGTTTGATCACGTATTCTGAAAAGAATACAACTGAACATCGAAAGACAGATTTCATAAAGCTCTCAATTTAAATTATTCACTCAAAACTTCAATGGATGTTTTTCTTAGACAAAGGCAGGGGGAAAAGGCATCTCAGCTCTTTGGATACTGCCAACTGAAGTGAATGGGGATTGAATCAAAGCAGATGCATCACGACTTTTTTTCTTAATCTGTTTGAAAGGATTGTTTAGTTTTTCATCTTCACACATACTTCTATGTTCTAACAAGAGAAAGAAAACATTTCTTTTCCAAGTCAGTATTTATATACTCGGAACACAACAGGGCAAACACAGGTGAGAAGCTTCAATAAAGGATTTAAGGGGTAGCTCAAAATAAACGAAGAAACTAACAAAACCCACCTTGCTTCATGAGTTTCACAGCAATAAACTGTTAGCCTGGCTAACAACAGAACCCAGCAACTCCTGTCAATGCTCAGCAAGCCCTCAGCTGCTGCACTGAGTCCGCAACATTATCCCAGACTGCTTTTGCAAGAACAGCCATGTGAATGCCTGAAGTCTTTATGGTTATTTTGTTCCTTTTAAACACTTAGGCTTATTTAAAATGTAAATGTATTTTTAAAGCTTTTGCAGTGGAGCTGCACAGCACTCAGCAGGCTGGAGCCTGAGCAGAACCCTCAATGCTGAAGAAAGGGTCCAACTGGGGAAATCAGGGACTTACCTCAGCTCCCAAAGGAGCCCAGTGCCCCTGGACTCTATAACCCTAAAGGTCTTTTCCAATCTAAACAATTCTGTGATTTTGGCAGACCTTAGAGTTAAAAAACCCCAAACTACCCAAGTTATTTCAGATAAAAGGACTGTGTTGAATTTCAATGAAATGTGAATGAAGTGAACGCATCTCTCAGTTATTCAGTTCCATTACTGATAAATAACTGTCCTTGCACACTCAGGCTCCATGATAAAACCCACTGCAAAGTTCTCAAGTATATGCCAAATGGCAGGGTTGCAGCAATCAACCAGCAAGTTGGAAAATGTCGTTTTCTGGAAATTATCTTTCCAAGAGATGCCTTCAGCTCCAACAGCCTGTACATTACTGCAGAAATTACATCACTAACGAAGCTGCACAAACAGTGAGAGAGATTTTAGTGTAAACCACGACACAGCAGCTGGATACTAGTTCTCTTGGATTTACTTTAAAGGTTTTAAAACAAAATGAGTCCTCTGTTTGTTAGAGGACAGCAGACATACATTATGAAAATATATCCTCCAAGACATAACTTTATACACAGATACCAGGGTGTTTGTGTGTTTGTTCAAAGCTCATATTAAGGAAAACAGCCCCAAAACACTCATCATCTCAGGACAGATTCAAGTATGGCAAAGCAGCCATAGAATCACAGACCAGTTCAGGTTGGAAAAGACCTTTAGGATCATTGAGTCCAACCATGACCCCAGCAGTGCCACAGCCACCACTTAACCCATGTCCTTCAGTCCCACAGCTCCGTGGCTTTGGGATCCCTCCAGGGATGGGGAATCCACCACAGCCCCTGGGCAGCCTGGGACATGCCTGGATAGCCCTGTCAGTGATCTTTCCTACTCTCCAATTTAAACCTCTCCTGGGGTAACCTGAGGCCATTTCCTCCTGTTGCCTGTTCTCTCCTTTAAAGTAGAT
Organism: Urocolius indicus; assembly: GCA_013401255.1. Lineage (NCBI taxonomy): Eukaryota > Metazoa > Chordata > Aves > Coliiformes > Coliidae > Urocolius > Urocolius indicus. The sequence continues at coordinate 10,319 of WBNH01011831.1, forward strand.
GTTACAGTGGCAATAATGACAGAACTGAGAGGATTTCAAGAAAGAAAAACACCACCAGATCAAAGAAACCTTGAAAACACACACACATTTAGTCATAAACCTAAAATGGAAAGAAGATACCCCTGGTGCCATATGGAGGAAACTATTTTGAAACAAAATGGGTTTACAGGTTTTGTGTGCAGTTTTATAAACTCTTCACTGATCCCCCAGGAACCTTCATGAACTGCTGAATACATCTGTGGAATTATAAACACTACCCAACAGAGCAGTCTTAACGTGAGAACAAAACCACCTGAAATTAAAAGCAGTGGTTGCATTTATGGGGAAGAACATTTCATCCCTGCAGCATTCACCAATGCCAGCGCTCCCAGGGAGAAGAAGAGGTGAAGGCAAAGCTCCCTGCCCTGGCTGAGGGGGAGGGGAGGAAGCCCTGGGATGCAGGTGAGGGAAGGAAGAAGGTCACTGTAGCTTCCCATTTGTTCCTCAAAGCATGAGCTAAATAGGGACACATCTTGGCACGGGAATGGTCTGCTGGATCTGTCACTGCACTGCTCAGTTACAAGCTTGCCTCTTCCCATAGCCTGGGCACAGGCAACTGTTTAAACTTATTTCAGCACCAAATACCATGTGAAATGTGCAAATGAAACACTTGCTAAAACACATCAGAAAAATAGTGGTGGATGGGGAAGGTTTTCAAGTTCAGCATTTTTTTTACCCTGAAAATTTTAAGTCCATCAAAAACTCATTTTTGGTACACAAACTGGATGCCCAAGGAATGAATTATGATCATACTTCTAAATCCTACTCCGAGGTTCAACTTACAGTTCAAACAAATGAAAGCAGGGGGAGGACAAGGGTCTATTTGTGTGCTTTTAGTCCCCTAGAACAGAAAAAGAACAGGTTTGATGCCTGAACATGATGTGCTTCCTTGCCTTGAAAAACGTAGTGTTATTATCATTTATCACCAACTACGTTTGTCATAAGCAAGACAATAAAAGTGAAAAAAACTTGGCCAACACTCAGAACAATAACGCAGGTTCATAATTTGCATGTGGAATTCACAGGCTATGCCTACCAAATCATTTTAAAGTCCAGCACAAAATGTCCTCGAACGAGTTTCCACCCCAGCCAATATGGGGAGATGTGCATGGGCTGTCAACCCCAGAGCAACCCCAGTGCTCCAGCACAGCACACCAATTCCCAGCTGCCATTGCCTTGTGACTGAAGGCAGATGTACCTACCTAACTGCACAAAACCAGGCTGCAGGGTGAGGACCTTTCCAGCTGTAGCTAAAAGGTCCTTTGTTTCAGAGATTCTTCAAACAACCCATTGTTCCAAGCCAGTTATCAATGCAATAGTGCTCTGCAGCCAGTTTCTCTTAAACACCAATTTCTCTACAAAAACAGAGGAATTGCCTGATTTTCAGCTGAAGTGATTATTTACCTTTGTGGCACATGCAGAGAAAAAGAATTCTTTGCAAATTAAAACACCGAAAAAACAAAAAGCTCAAAACCCTTAAATCTGCCAGACAAGTGACAGCAATTATCAAACAGCATTTCCAACTGCACTGGTATTTGTAAAGAATTCTTCTTTTTCCCCCCTAAAGAACACGCCTCAGCTCTTCTCATCGTGGAATGAGTGGCCCTTCAACTGAAGAAAAAGAACTCAATAGCAAAGAAAAAGCTACCCTGTGATACATGTTTCTACAAATTTTAGCCTACAGATCACTGAATCTAGAACAGTCTGGTTAATTCCTTCAGCATGTTCAGCCTTTTCAATAATCCATAGCTATCTGCCCCTCCCGGGGCCAGCCAAAGCAAAATGCATCTTCAGGCTTCCTTCGGGCTCCAAAGCCAAGACAGTTTCCCACAAGAGATTTTCTGTCTTCTTTTAAAAAGTAAAGGTCAGCATTCTGTCACAACATTTTACATATCAGTTCCACAAGAGGAGTTTTTTTTTATAACAGAACCATTAAAGTTCTGAAACTCAGGTGTTCCAGAAGTAACAGGCTGACAGACAAGGAGACAGAGTGAGGAGAGGGGTCATCTCCACATTGAGACAAGTGCAGCTTCAGTGACTCGGGCAACTGCTCCGCTCTGCCTCACTTCTCTGCAGGAGCAGGTTTCTTCTGGGCACTTACAGACAATTATCCAGGAGCAAACTATTCCTTTCTTGACCACCATTTGGATTTGACTTCTATCCCCCTCCTGAACACATCACCTTAAAATAGAGAGAAAAGAGATGACGTAAGTGTGAATAATATGTCTCGTTCTAAAAATGAAAGGAGCAAATGTCTCTCTGAATTTGTTTATTTTAAGGCAGATTAAGCTCCTTTTTGGTTTCACTGTGAACAGCCAGTGTCCTTTGATGAGTCCTTCTTGCTGTGCACTACATACTCTGCTCTGGCACGTGCGTTGTGCATTTTTTCCCTCAGCACTGGCATAAGAAATGAGCTACAACCTGTCTGCTTTTACTTGCGCCATTTGAAGGTGAATGCCTAGCCACAAGGAGTGAGAGAAAATGGTATTCTCCACCTTGCAGCCCTGCTTCCACTTGGACTTGTCAGTGATAAATAGTATGAGCTTACTGCTGAAGTGGTCCTAAGCCCTGTATAACAGCCAAGATTAAGATCCTTCCTGGTTGCCCAGCACCTCCTCTGCAAACCACACACCCCTGAGCACGGCTTCACCTTCCTGTCTCCAGAGGACAGCAGCTGTGCCTGTTTGGGACCTTCCCCAAGACTTCCCAGGAAGGCTCTTGTCAATACTAAACCTTACAGAGGTTCCACTGTTTCATTGCTCTTTCTTGGCTCTGGTTTCCTTGGCTTCCAGAAGCCTCCTCCAGTTCCAGAGCACATCTTCGAGGCTCTGCCTTTAGACCATCTCCTGGATCCATGTTAACTGCTCTCCTTGGTAGTCTGGCAACAGCTGGGACATATAGGCTAAAGCACTAGAGAGCACTGGTGTACCATCACTTCCATTTTCAGAGTTTAAAGATGTCCAGAGCCCAAGGCTTTAGAGACTGATGTCCTTCTGGATACATGCCATATATCATCACTTTGCCCCATACACATCTTAGGTCATCAGCTGTTACTGTTTGCAGTGACTTCTCCAGGACTCTCCACTATGTCTCAAAGTTCTTGGCCATTTGTTACAGCTCACAGTTTTTGGAAGTAAGGTATAAATCTACAACATAGCAGAGAGGTACCATCATCCTCCACGGTGAACACACGTTTGAGGCCAACAATCAAGGATAAAACACTTCCACCGTCTAACACTGTAATATACATCATCTCTGAGCCAAAGTAGCTCAAGATTTATTAAGTAAAAAATGTACTGAGGAACTGAAAGAGCAGTTATTCCCCTGACCAACACATTCTCATCTGCTTCTCTCAGCTGACAGTGATGGTCAGCTTAAGGATCAGGACAACACTGTCTTTAAACTCAGACAGCAGCAAGTGCCAGGAAGAGCTTACACAGCTTTTTCAGCCTTCCCTCCTCTCAACGGTCTCTTTGACAAACTAATATCTGCTGAGAGCTTTCCAGAGGATTGCAGCCATCCAGTGAACTCCACACTAACTGAAGCACACTTCTTATTTCTATCTCTTCTTGCACTGATGAACTAAAGCCCAAATTCTGCAAAGCACATAAATCCAAGGACAAGTGACCAGCTCAATTCAGACCTTAGATCGTGATCAACAGCTGCTAAACTTGATACCAGAAAGCCCCACTCAGCGCGGATGAGGCCCCTTACTCGAGCATGAATCTCACCTGGCAGCTGCTGCCTCTGCTCTGTGTATCCCAAAGGCAGAGACTTACATGAGCTGCACCAAGAGTTCACAATTAAGTCATCGTGTTTCAGTGTACACCCAAGTATCTCACACAAGACCAACAATGCACGTTGTCTGTGGTCACAGGCCACCTCCACCCCTCAGCAACTGACATTTTCTTCTAACACAAAGTTTTAAAGAGAAATAATTTGTTTCAAAACCTGAATATTGCCCCCATTATATAAAATACGTTTAATAGAATATTTCCTTTACTTAGCTCACTAACTGGCTTATCATTGTCCCATCGAGTTTCTTTTCTGATTTTCCTATTGTTTAAGTATTTGCCTAAAATTTGGCTTCAGTCCCAGAAAGTAAAAGAATGCAGTGGGACTATTTGTATGGAGCACTGAAGCTCTGTGAAAGCTTTATGTGTGACTTCATAGCTTCACAAAATTATCCTTTACAAGTCATGGCTTTGTTTTATGTTTATCTGTGGTGCACATTTTGCAGCCTTGATGGGATCATCAATTCATGTAGAGACCCAACCCATCTGGGTCAGTGCTGCAGCCTCCATGCACAACCTCTACTTTTTTTCCAGACAGTGTCAGATTCTCATTTTCTCAATTAAAGCATCAACTTCTGAGTAACATCAACACATCAGTGACTGTCCTACATACAAAGCAGGAACTTCTAACATCGACCATCTCTTCCTTTAGCAAACATGATCAGACTGACCAAAGACAGAAGGTCTTATGGAAGCAAAACATTAATTTACTTGCAGCACCTTTCTACTGAGCAAACACTTCAACTCTGATTTCATGACTGTTTTGTTGTATTCTACATGCTGCTCAAAATCCTCATTTTCTTTTAATCTATCATAACATCAGCCCTTCCTTTAGAAGTGCTCTCTTCAAAAAAACCCACAGCATACAGAACTGGACTGCCAAATATACTTCAAGTTTTGACATTTCAATGTGAAACACATTTACCCTTCTCAAAGGATATCCTCTTATTATCAGAAATAAAACACAAGCCTCAGAAAATCATTTCTTGGTACAATAGCACAAGGCTACTTAAACCCTTGTCATGGTTTAGCAAGGAGTTGCTTTTGCTTAAGTAACAGGGGGAGCGGGTTGCAGTGAAGACCTGGTAAAAGTTTTTTAGACTCTCCAAAAACTCCTGGGTTCAGACCCACCCCCCGGCCCGGCTGGGCCAATCTGGCGCCTCTGCGATCACTATTTAGGGACGGGAATTTGAGGTGCGAGGCAGGAGGTGTAAGAGTNTTTGTGTTTTAGTTGGTATTAAATTGTTTTCTGTTTTCTTCCCCAAGCCGAGTAGCCTGGTCTGTTTTGTCCTGCACCTTAAGCGGCAATTAAGCTCTCCCTGCCCTTTAGCAATCCTTTAGTCTTCGGTACTTGAGGCTAATCGTGGTCTTTTGTTCCCTGATGGGCCGAAACCACGACAACCCTCAAAGTCTAAATCATTCTTTTTCGACTTGTGGTATATTTATTTCCATACAATTAACAAAACATTAACCTCATGGTAACCAGAGTGTGACAAAACACATCTCTCTTTCATGACGTTTATGTGACTACATCTACTTTTTACAGTCCCTGAAAATCTTGTCATCACTTGGATCTGTTTAGTTTCACCCAGAAACATGGGCAGCAGGCTGGGATCACGAGCCTCAGAGCGATGCAGAGCCTGCAGTCCAAGGGTCTGGGATGCCAAAGCTGCTGGTGTTTCAGTGTAGCTATCAGGAACAGAAACAGTAAAGGCAAAAGGCACATTTCATTCTTTGCAATAAGTGCTCCTTCACACATCAGTACTTGGAGAGGGGTGATCTCTGTAACCTTTGTTTCTTTCCCAGAAAATGCAGAGGAACACACTGTAGTGTTCCTCAGAAAGGTGACGTTTGGCACGAGAGACACTGAGAGCAAACGAGAGGGACCTTCTCTGTGCCACAAGGCACCGACTCTCACTTTAGCTGGCACTGTGTTATTATTGCTGTTTGCACCTCTTTCTTAGCAGAGTATAAAAGGAGGGTTGGATGCAAAGGATGAGAATCTACAGTGTGCAATGCCCTGAGCACACTCCAGAGCCCAAATGCCAACCATTTGAGTTTAATAAACTATGTAATGGGAGGTGGGAACAGGACAACAAAAAAACCCATCCAACAAAGCATAAAACCCCATCACTTTGTTGCACTTCTCCACCAGTGCAGTAGCCAGTTTTTAAGGTTAAGCAAACTGCCCTGTACTTAAACAAATCAAAAACACACCACATATCCAAACCAGGGGATATGCACAAAATAGCAGAGTGAAGAGAAAATCCCAGAGAGATTCTGAACAAACAATTCTGTGCAGACTCAAGCAGTCCTGTTCCTGTTCCATGGGAGCTGAATTTAAGAGTAAGCCACAGGAAGCTATTAAGCATGTTTTTCTTAACAAGAAAGCCCAAATGACTGCACTGCATATCCAGTGGTCTGCACAACTGAGAGACTCTGGGTGTGATTCAACAAGTCTATGGAAATATTGCCTTTGGAGAGAGTAAATGCATAAAAAGGAGGAATAAACATCCATGTCTTGAGCCAGACACAATGCAAACAAATGCACCCTTCCCAACAAAATCTGCCAGCTGGTTCGTGAAAGCACAAATCTGGTTCATGAAAGCACATTCAGATCCTTAGTACCTGCCACAAGCTAATATCCTGTGGCAGCAAACCTTCTTACAGTCTCTTAGACACACTGTCATACAGATTTAAAGTAGATACACACCAGCTTGCAGACAGGAAAATGTAAAGAATAAAAGTTTAACTTTGATGTCGAAGGCCATGGGGAGAATCATTCACAACCTCATTTATACATCAAACTGGCAGTGAGACAGAGATTTAACAATACCTTGGATGAGCTAGTACAAGCCCTTTCTACCTCCCAACAACTCACTTTGCAAGATTAAAACTCAAACTTTTCCAAGGTTCTTAACGCCAAAAGGTTAATTTGCAATAAAAAACTAAATGAGGTGAAATAGAGAAGAACAGGAACACCTCATTTGAACTTTGGATGAAGAGCCAAGCTGAAGGCATTTATCAGAGCTCGAGGGCAACGGCAGCAGCAGGCAGAGAGAGGATGAGGCAGCCCATGGATCAGCAGCGTGTTTGCACCTTGCAGGGAACCGGCCCTGCCTCGGGCCTGGGCAGAGCTCCTGCCCAGCTCCTGCCACCACCCAGGCCCAAACCTAACCCCACAGCCGCACCCTGCTGCCACGTGCCGGCCTGGACCGCTGGCAGCAGTGCAGTGGCCGTGGCCCAAGCTGCAAACAAGAACGCTGAGGCTTCAGGCACATAAAACTTGTCTCTGGAACAAAGCCACAGAGACAGTTTCTTCCCTTCAAAGTGAGCGCTGAGGAGCTGTTTTCCCAGGCCCGTTTCATCCTTCAGTACAGGTCCTGACTGGAGCAGCTTTGAGAAGAAACAGTCACAGCCCAGTACAGTGCCTTTTAGAGGTGTGTTCTCCCTCCAGTTCAGGGCTTAGTTCTTGGTCCATTTCTAAAAAGGGTTCAATGTCTAAAATCAGGAGGGCTCTGGGTGTGACTCTCTAGGCAATGCTGGGAAGGGAGGCACCTGCACACTGCCAGCTGCAGCATCAAAAGACACTTGGACCTGTGGCTTCCACTAAGTCCTCAAACTCACTGCTCAGCATGCTGCTCCACACAAAGCCAACTCCGAACCCCTTAATTATTCTAAGAGACTGAGAGAGCTGGGACTGTTCAGCAGAGAAGGCTCAGGGGAATCTTATCTATGTGTAACAACACCTGATAGGAGGGAGCAAAGACAGCAGTCTATTCTCAGTGGCATCCAGTGACAGAACCAGAGATAACAGGCACAAACTGAAACACGGAAAGTTCCCTCAAAACATAAGAAAAAGCCTTTGTACCATGGGGTGGTCAAAGGCTGCAGCAGGCTGCCCAGAGGGCACATGAAGTCTCCATCCCTGGAGATACTAAAACCCAACTGCAGAAGGCCCTGAGCAGCTGCTCCAGCAGGGCTGGACTCATTGAAGGTCACCCAGCCTCTGATTCATTGTGTCCTACCAACATCTGTGGATTCCGCTCTGAAGACCAGAGATACTCAACACCAGGTATTCGAGTGTGCAGGTCTCTTCATGAGTCCAGAGCACTGGACCCTACTTTGAAGGAAACTACTGAGATAACAGTTACCTGCATTACAGGGAAGGACAAACTATGATCAGACATCCTGAGAAACTTAGATAAAACTAGTACAATCTTAATACATTTGTTACACATTAAACAGCAAATACAACAATATGCTATGTTGATAACAATTCAGGCTTTATTGTGAAGCCAAACAAAAATGTAACGACATTTTGAAAGAGCAATACAGACCTTTTCTGCCTCCACCATAAGTGATCTGCCCTGCCAGTATATTGCTGTTTACAGACAAACGTTTAATGTATGCTCCCATTTAGCTCAAGTAAATGGAAACAGGCAGCAAAACCTGATCAGATAAAACAAAGACATTTAAAATTTGATGCTCTCTAATCCCCTGAGTTGATGTCCTCTTTTCTGTATCTTCCTAGACTTTCAGTCACCATTTACCTGTGTGAAAGGCAGCATCTTTAATCCCCATGCTGACTCACAGAAACTTTGTGAACCAAAATGAATTCAGAAAAAAAATTCAGTTAAACTTTTCAACAACTTAAGTGTTCTTTTACAACAATGAAGCCAAGCACTATATTCTTCTTAATGTTTGCAGCAGGAGGAGGAAGAAACACATACTATGGGTGTAATGAAGCAATGTTACTTGTAGCTCAGCTATTGACCTTCAGCTACTTCCCCTGATTATCTCCCACTTCCAAACAAAGGAAACCTTTTTTCTCCCTAGCAATGCAGATCTGCAAAGGGTGCCTTCTCCTCTCATTTCTGTTATTCACACAACAGCAAGGTTGTTTTCAAGATTTCAGCAGGAGGGTTGGACTAGATGATCTCTAACGGTCCCTTCCAACCCCTACCATTCTATGATTCTATGATTAGCTGTGTTGCTTTTACACATGTAGCAAAAACCAGTTATTATGTATTTGTTTTCAGTAATATTTTCAGTTTTCTTCAAGAAACTGTAGCCACAGCAACCAGTACCGCAATAAGATGTTTATCTAAGTATTCATCACCATCATCTTTGAATTGATCAGGAGTAAATGGCAAATCACGATCCATGAAGTATTTTAATAAACAGATTCACACACTATCTCCAAAAACCAGATAGATCCTATCAGCAATAACTGAGCCTCCTTCCAATAAAATTACCATTGAACTATCAAAAAAACATAAAAGTCTTACATAACTTAGAAAGCCTCCCTTGATCCTTCCTTTTCTGAAACCAAATAAGGCAGTTTTGGGAAGCAAAACTGAATGCATGAAGAAAGGAAAGTGCATAGCTGTCAGGACTTCAGGGTTCAGTGGCATTCTGACACTGTCTGCAAATTCTTACACCAATACTCAAAGAGTTTTTAACAGACTTCAGCTCTATCAATTTTTGGACCTCTCTAAATAAAACTTCAGACAGAAGAGCCGACGATGCAGTGGAAGTGAAACGCCAAACCAGTCTTGATTCCACAGCTATTCCACTCGCTCCTCCTGCATCCAAGGGAACATTCGCACTGTCACTCCTCTGTCAAGTCGTAATAAAACTATTACATGAACACTGAATGTATTTCAGCTCCATCCCTCAAGCAACTGAGCAGACAGAAACACAGAGGAGAGTGGCTCAGCACCCACAGCTGTGGAACCCATACCATGAAGCAGGATATGTGTATTGCTCCAGGTCACTGGCTAAAGTATTTCTGTGTTTGGTTCAATCTGGTACAAACCAGGGAGAATACACTCTTCTTCACTAACCTGCTTGTTGACTCAGATGACAGTGGGAATTCAGGAGAGGCTGATCTCTGGACTGCCTCTGAGGAAGGAGATTCACTTCTTTTGCCATCAGGAGTTTCTGTTTTGAGTATCTGGGCATTTCCAAGGACAGTAGCTGCATCATGCTCTTCCCTACGTCCTACCAAGAAGAAAGGCAGAGATCAGCAAGAATGACAAAGCAAAATAATATTCAAATTTTTGCATCCTGGAGATAGAATTTAAGAGAAACTGAAGGTGTAACTATTTAAATACCAATGTCTCATTCCCACTCACTTGCTTCTCCAAACTCTCAGTTTCAGACATTTAGTGTCTTCTCCTGCACAGTAAAAAAAATAAACAACCCATCCTCTAAGAACCAGAGATGGAAACAGAAATGTTTCATCGTTGTGAGTTTCACACACAGTCAAGGAAAGAAATACAGGGTAATGATATCTGTCACATTTCAGAAGATGAAGCTATTTCAGAGATTAGCACGCTTAATGAGACAGCACTGCTCACTGCTTCTTGTCACCAACATACTCCATCTACTGCACGAGGCAGTTTGATGGCTTTGAAGTTTTACAGATCAAGTTAATAGGCTTGTTTTCACTAGGAAAAGCATCACTATTTATTTTCTTACCCATCCAAGAAAGACAACGTCAATCTAGATAGAAAAATCATTTCTAGAAAACATACATCAGGCAAATTGCAAAGCTGTTCCATTCTTTTTGAGCCAAGTGCTTTTATCTCTAAAAAGATGAACAGTTCTCTGAAATGTTACCTTCTGCCTCTCCAAAAGATAAAACAAATCAACTAGAAAGTATGGTATGGGAAGGAAGACAAACTACTCTTATGCCATACCTACACATATTTTTTCAAATGAGTGAGTTAATGTCCTGTGCAACTTTCTGGTTAACTAAAACCACACCGAGACTCACATCATTAATAACCCTTATCATGGCTGTTCAGAGCAATGTTCCGTACACTCTCATGAGCCAAGTGATATTCCTCCTCAAACCACTTTGTCCTTGTTATCCCTCCAGACATGATTTTGACAGAAGTGGCAAAACAGAACTGCAATTAAAGTGAGGAGGAGCTATAGAATCCTTGAATTCAGCTGCAGCTTGCCCTTTCACTGCTGCTAAAACGCACAATTAAATATCAGGAGCATATTTTTGTCTCTCAAAAACAACTGGCAGATTACAGTGAGTCAGTTGTCCACTAATGAAATAGAACTCTGAAATGAACAGGTTATAAATAGCAAAGGCCTGTGCAACAATCAACCCAAAATATATTGAATTCTTGCAGTGCCTCCCCTGAGGCAAAGCAAAACCCTGTGTTTAGAAGCGGTAAAATACAGAGAATGGAAATCAAACGTTTCAGGCTTAAAGATGCAAATTGAGATGATGGAAATCAGCAAGGGATGATTTAAATGTCACCAAAACCAGAGCAAGACTTTCAGAAAGGTTTAAATTACATCAACCAATAGTATAGCAGAAGGTAATGGGAGATATAAAGGGTTTAAACACACACACAGAGAACCCAGCCAAAAAATGTCTCAATTCTATACTGAACTCCATGAGCATCCAAATAAAGTGGGTGAGGCATGCATGCAAAGCCTTTGCTCTTCTCAGCAGTTACACTTTCAAATGGCAAGCCTTCAGACCACTGCTGCTTTTCTTCCTTTCATGTATCATAATTTCCAGTTTTTAATGAAAAGGCCATTGCTGCTAATAAGGAACACTGAGGAAACAGGCTTTAGGCATCTGTTGTTTCACCCATAACGAATCGGTTTGCTTTGGCTTTTGAATGGTTTGCAGTCAGCCAGGTACAGATGTTGGCCACAAAATGCAGAAACTGAAGTTTCAAAGATAACTGAAAGCTCAGTGCAGAAAAAGCACAATGAAAATTCTGCAGGTCTGTCAGAACCAGACGAGACGTTATCGTGTACTTCAGTCAACACAACACAGGACGATGCATCTGAGAGAAGCTACTTCCTACCTGGGCACTCTTTTGGAAAAACTATATGGCTCTACCTCAGCTTCCTCAAGTCTGCAGTTCAGAGCACAAAGAAAAAGCTCAAACAGAAACCCAGTTATTCTTAGTAGCTGATGTCTCTACAGGACAGAACTAGAAAAGAGTACTTCAAAGTGTGCGATCCCATTATCTAATAACACATTGCTTCTGTCTCTGCTATAGAAGAGGATCATCAATGTAAATTATGTCAGAAAAGATCAACTTTATCTTTGAGATTCCTTCATTTTCAGTCTTCACATGGAAAGGATTATGCAGGGCACTATGGCCTGCGTGAGAAGATAAGGATAAAATTCATACTATTAGATTGGTATTTTCATTTACTTTTATTCTTGAGAGACTCCTCTGCTAGAGGAGACAGTGCAGGAGACGGACAAAGATTAGTTCAGCTCAACTCAAGAGAGCTGGGATTTGCATGAGCTGTCACATTTCCCCAAGGAGAGGGACAACAGCACGTCCAACCCTGGTCAAAGACATTCTCTCCAAAGCTCAGTTTCTTGAACAGATTATAACCCCACAAGTTCCGTCAGGTTGAGGAATGCTCTTCTAAACCACACATTCAAAGATACATGTTCACTGCCAAAGCAACCAGTAACATAAAGCAACCAAGACCAAACAAGCCTATAGGGAACAAGTCAGAAGCACAAAAGCATTTCTTCGGTGGTGTGGGTAGTGAGGATAAAACACGTTAGAAGTTGTTCCTAACTCATAAAGAACTAAGTAACTGCAGTTGCTCATCCCCACTGTTCACTGTGTACATAAACATAAAATTAAACAAAAGAGGCAACATATTGTATAAAGAGTCAGAAAGAACCAAAGTACTTTATTGCTTCAGCCCAAGGAGAAATAGGTATCTGTTCCAATCCACACAGTATCTTTGCAGATCCAAATTACTGACTCCCTATCATATTACTGGTACAGGAAAGCTGAAACCCAGCAGGTAACGTTCATGATCACCCTCATTTCCAAGTTGCAGATTGTCCCATGCCCACTCTCAGCACCTTTAGTAGATTCAGGTTGGAACCCACGATGCCATTTCAACCAGGTCATTAAAATATGTATCTGAATAAAGCACATCCATACACAGTCCCACAAAAATCACACCACCACAGAATCAAACAAATCATACATTTATCAAGGGCTGTGCTTAGGTATCACACCAAAATCAATGGCAGGCAATCTTTTTAGGGTTTGTTTGATTTTTATGCTTGTTTTCCCTTTAAGGACTGTAGGAAAACAACAACAGAAGGAAAAAAGAACCTTTCTGTGAGGAACTCCCTACTTAGTGTGGGTCGAAGAGGGAACTCTGTTAAACAGCACTGCTAACCTGTGCTCGCTGGCAGCTCTTTGACACTGACGACTTCTTTGTTTTGAGCACTTTCTGGTTTCCTCTTGCCACTCTTCTTCCACCGATTGTTTACTTGATCCACCAGAAATTTAAATTCACTTCTGTGTTTGTTTCCTGAAACATTAACAGTGCATTACTGGTCACTGCTTCAGGACTGCTCAGGTATGCCATAAAAAGGGAAAAAGGATGTGAACAGAAATTAACTAACACAAAACACTGAATTACAAACATTTTTGTTACAGCAAATGAAAACCAACTCATCCCTGCAGTATGTTCCATATCCTATTAATGACCCAGCCTGTCTGTGCTTCCACAGTCACCCAGCAGTCAAGAACACTCGCACAGATGAAAGCTCCTGTGCATTGAAAAAAACACACAGAAGAACTGCGTTTGTTTCTTCTTTGTCTTTTTTTTCCCCCTAAACTTATTAAGCATTGCTATTACCCTTGTACCAAGATTTAATATTGGAGTCACTGTACCATGCCTGTCAGAGCTCAAGGAGTGTCTGGATGATGCTCAGCTGTACACCTCAGCCTAGGCAGTCCTGCAAGCAGCACTCTGCCAGAGAGAAGGATCACAAACCTCAGCACTGCTCTGTGAATTGCTTTGAAGTTGCTTTTGGCTTTTTCCCCTGTTTCTGCAGTAAAACAATGTTGAAAGCTTTTGTGTCATGCTTATTACACTGTTCTGATTCAGATCCTCTAAATCACAGTCAATGCTGTAAATACTCTGCATTTTCAATCACTTAGTATGTTTCAAGCCATCCTCTGATATTCAGTCAAAGCAACATTAGTTTTTAACCCAGATACTTCAGATTCTTTACTCAGAGCCTGGGAGAGCACCTGGTCTCCTCAGCCAGCTGATGCACAGTACCGAACCCTCACTGGGTGAGAAGGAGGAGGTAAAGAACACACCATTTTTCCTTTGGGCCCCTTCCAGAAGGCCAACACACAGCAAAGTCCCAGCTCCCAGGCAGAGTATTTTGTGACATTCCCCAGTAGGGAGCAGGGCTCTGGGGGTCAGGGGACCCCTGTGCTCGGTAGCACGTACCACCTGCACAGAGTCTCCCATGGCATCACAACAGAGCCATGGACTGGAAGCAGCTCCTGAGAAAGGGCACAGCCCGTATTTCCCACACCACTGCACACACACCTCCACCTGCTTTCTTTGCACACACAGAACTGGATGTTGTTTACAGTCACTGCTCTGTAAAAGCCATACACACTGCCCAAGTACACTTCTAGGAAAGACTAAGACAAACCCCAGCACACAAAATGGGCAGAGAAGTGAGCAGGAATCCTCAGGACAAACGAGAGCCAAGGGCTAGTGATGGGCAAACTGGGCCACTTTCTGCCCAATCTGTTGGCACTGCAGACCTGGCTGACCTAGCCACGGACAGCCAGCCTGCCAGGGCACCAGCTTGTACTGGGGGTGCACACACAGGCTTCACTTCACATCCACTCCATAGCTGCTAAGAGCAACATCTAATTGATGGCAGCAAGGCAAATGTCCTGGGGAATCCAAGTCCTCAGAAATCAACTTTGAGCTCAGCTGAAACAAAGAACTCCTCATAACTTTTCTCATTTGTTCATCTGTTCATCTTTTTTACAATCTCATCTCTAAAGTATCTTCTTCTTCCTCTGTGGAATAGGCAGAGAGGAGAGGCAGGAACAACTATGACCTTCTGCACAGCAGCAGCACAGGCACTCCCTGGGTTTCCAAGCCACAAGTGTGTGTGGCAGATCTCCATCCCCTTCCCTCTCTGCTCACCATCCCTCACCTGGCACTGTGTAAATGACTGCTGCATGAGCTGGGATCCAGGTCCTGCTGTGGTGCCGGGAGGGGGAAAAGCCAAGATAAAATCATATCAAGGAAATGGATTTAAAACCAGCTCTCTCTCCCTGTGTAGCTGAAAACACCACATAAGACCAACAATTCCTTTAATAAAAAGCAAGTTGTTCTCCCAGCTGCTTGTGTTGGAGTTGCTGCACATTCATGGCGTAATTCCTTTGGTGCTCCAGTTTTTCCAGCATTACTTTTTGTTGTTGTTTTGTTTTATGGTGTAACTACAAAGCTTTTCAAATGAAAAAAAAAAAAAAGAAGAAATGTCCTGGCAAAGCAAGGCAGCGTTCAGCCACGCTGTAAATCACTGCTGCACTGAATGCACGTTTCACAGAGCTACAGGCATCTCGGGAATAAAACAACTGCAGATTTATCACAACTGTTTAAAACATGAGACATCAGTAAACCTCTGAATAACAGTGTAAATGAAACCAAAAAGCAACACAATACATTTCTTTAACAAATGTTTTTCTTTTCCTGTCGGTTTTTAACTCCTTAAAGAGAGGCCTTACCAAGGCCAAAGCAGATGAGGCTGGCTCCGGGCTGAGGCTGTCCCTGAGCTCCCGGGGAGCAGAAGAAAGCTACTTAATTGTACCTCCCAGGCACAGACTCTGGTGGCTGCTCAAGCAGAGCTTCCAGCTAGCATGAAAACAAACCATCCTCAGGTTCATCAAGCCAAAATATTAATTGGTATTTCAAAAACACTTCACAGATGCAAAAAGAAAAAAAAAATACCATGAGTGTAAGCTGAAGCTTGCCCAGAGCCTGGGAAACTGAGAAGGGAAAAAAGGTTTGTGACCACAGCTTTATCTTGGTTTCCACTAAGTCTGTTACACAGCTCCAGCGTATTTCCTATGAAACACAGAACACTCAGTATATGGCTGCAGTATTTCATTCAGAACTTATGCCAGGGTTAATTAATTTGGCTGTGAATTAGGGACCTGGGGTGCAAATGTAAATTAAAAGGAAAAAACCCCTTAGTTGTATAATAAAGCTTTTTAAAGTCCATCTGTGCTACAGTGAACAAATGGCATTTGATAAAAGCTCCTTTAATCACTAACTATCCTCTAATTTTAATGCACAATTCTTTATTCATGCTTATGATTTCTTCCCTTTTGCTTTTATGAGAAATAATTTGCTGACACTAGTTAACAGTTACCTCCTTGGTCATCACTTTTTTATTCATTCTAAAACCATATGTTCCCATTAAAATATTTTTCCATCTTCTCTGTTTTTCCTGTTTTTTCCCTCCTTAAGACTTTTAGATGTTCAATGAAGCTGCCTGAGGCTAATTTAGTCCTCTGAAGATCTCGACAATTTTGAAGCCATATCCTTTCAACAATATAAACTCAATAAAACACCTGGTTTTGGCAAATTAAGGCCACGCCTAATATCTTCTCATTCTAAACTCTGTACAACAGATCCAAATGAAAGGCAGGAGCAGAGGTGCCATTGCCCCATAGCGTCTGCCAGTGGCACGCAGCAAAGGCAGCTGATGGGCTCCCATCTCCCCAGTTCAGCCACACACAACAATTTTGCAAGGGTGCAACGTGAACACAACCAGGGATCAGTTTTACAAGGAATTTCTGCCCACCCACAATTTTTAAGAAGCAAGCTAAGCGAGTTTCTTGTCTAGGATCCATTCTCTGGTGACAGAGCTGCCCTACAAAGACCTGTGCAGGCACTGCATCGGAGCAGCACAGCCTCTCGGAATCTCCTTCGCCCCTGGGCTCTTCCACAGCAGCACTGCCACCCCTAAACCTTCCCCATCTGTGGGAAGCAGGAGGCAGCTGAACCTGCTCACAGCTGCCCATGAGTTTTGGTACCTTTTGCCAACAGCTTTTGTTCAGACTCACACTGCATATTTTGCAGAGCACTAATGTGGAGCAGAAAGGGCCAGTACAAGGCACGTGCTCTGCTTTGGGGCTTCTTGCAGTCACTGAGCTTTGGATTTGTTCTTTACACAGCTACTAAAGCCTTGAGGGGAAAATATCCAATTTGTGAGTAGTACTTCTTATTTTACTGTTTGTTTGTTTGTTTTCTTTCATTGCTAGAAATTTCTGCCCAGCAGAAGGATCATTATCAACTGGTTACCTCAGATTAGAGCAGAATGCCTAAGACTGAAAACCACAGAGGGTGCATGTACACTTAAAACAGTATATTCTCAGGAACAGCAACAGAAAGCAATGGAAAAAAAATGCTACAGATTTAGGCCCTTATTTAGCCTCCACAGAAACCCAACTAAAGTCAACAAGGCTAAATCTAGCTGCATTATGGAATAATTTATATGCCTGAAGCAACGCGAGGAAGCACAGCAAATATGACCATATTGCAGATTGAAACACACCCATAAGTATAATCAGAACAAGTTGTCCCTTCATTGCTTTGCTCTTCTGTGGCTGCAAGCAGAAAAGTTTAACGTTCACTGAATATTGTTTCAACATGACATGGCCAGCTATCGTGCTTGAGGGTGCAGCCAGCGTGCAGGTGAAGCGAAATGAGTGGCAAACAACAGGAAAGAAATTGTGCATAATAAAACAGCACAAGGGAACCAAGCACAAAGTATTGCTATTTAAAACCTGATGTACGAACACCCAAAGAAGGATCAGGAAACCATCTGTAAAAATCAGTTTACATTAGCCATTTCTGTACTAAATTACTGCAACAGGATGCAAGTCCTGCAATTTTTGACTCACAAGAACAGCTGTTTCTAAAGCAACGATGGAGATGGTTAGATGGCTGCATATTACTTACGATAATCAGCGTGGATCTCATCTATTTCTTTCTCTGTCTGGTCCTTTGTGAAAGTCAAGCTCTGCAGAAATCACAAAAATGTTTATTTACAGAAACAAAAGATGATCAAGCTGCATACTTTAAAACTAGAGACTTAAAACTACAAGAAGGATCAGCTGTCTGTTTTCCCCCCAACCGGCTCTTGCCATCTCACCCACAGAGGGTAACATTAAGTGCCTATACATACCGTCTTGCTTTGCTTACACAAAGGCAACAGAACGAAGCCAAGCCACCCCATATAACACCCAGTATGTGTGGACCATATAATATTTCCTATTGCTGTGCAACAAACATGCTCCAGAATTCATAGTAAGTATCTTATGTCATGGGAAAAGAACACAGGCTGCCGCTGATACGGAAGCAAGGAATTTGCTAGCTAAATCCGACAGAATTCTAGGAAGCAAAATATTCCCCACGCTGCCAGGGAGGGTCAAAATCTTCCAATATGACCAAAGGGAACTTTTCTAATAATTTTTATTGCAATCAAAAAAATGCTCCAGCTGAAATGGTTTGGGCATAGAAACGTCAGCAGTGGATGAAGAATCAGCCACGATGAATAAGTGGCACGTGAGAGTCACGTGGATTACAAGATGGTATATGTGAATTCCAACATGCAACCTGGGAATCTGAGAATTCTCATCATAATGTAATAGGCAAACATGTTCAGTGCCCAGTCTGCATTTTCTCTTAGACACTTTCCATGTTTGAGAACAGAGATGATGAACTTACATTTTCACTGGTTTTATTAAACTCAAGCTGAACCCGAACCTTCTCATTCTTTTCCAGTTCTTTAACGAGCTCTGCAACTGTTGAAAATACAAGAAAAGAAACACTGGAACAGAAGCTGTCAAATGAAACTACCTCAAAGGTACATCACAGAGGCTGGCATTAGCTCTCCCACAGGCAGAACTCGGATGGCAGTCGTAGGATAATCTGTGTGGCAAAGCTTCACCTCAGTGCTCACGCTCGTGCTGAGGAAGCTCTCCCACCTGCAGCAGCTCAGCAGCAGAGGCAGTGCCTGACTCAGGCCCAGGAGGCAAGGTGTGCTTAGTTATTAAAGTAACACTTTCTCTACACAGTAAGTAAAGTAGCCAGAGATCAGAAGCTTATTAAGCTGTAAAGGAATAAAACCTGTTCAAAACCGGTTTAAGCAAAATCCGGGAATCTGGCAGCCATACTTCCTCAGGAGCTCAGCTGTTCATATTACAGTGACCTTAGGTTCACTGCTGCCACTGAACATGCACGGCTGCATCTTAAGTGGGCATTTAATAGTTCACCCTTTAGAAACAGGTATTGAGCCAGAACTCAATTTGAGCCAGTAAAAGTTCTGCATTGTTCAGGACAGACTAGCTAAAGTACATTGTAACACCCTGTGAAACTCTTCATTTGGCTACCTTGGATCAATGGTGCAGACAGAGACTTGGTGCTACCTCATCACCCACATTATCTATAAATAAATCATAAATAAACTATAAATACATTTATAAACCATTTTATTTTTGAAATGCCACAGTAGGAGCTGTCAATATTCAAAAATTTCAGCTGCCTGATCACTTATAACACGTGCATGAAGTTAAATCTGAGCTTTTAACATTCGCTTGAAATAAATACTCCCCTATACTGTCAAGTGATAACTGATGAATTAAGTTTCTCGCTCTGTTTAAATCTGGCAGCCTTCTCAAAGGATAACTCCCGCTCCCTTTCCCACGTTACTGCTGTTATAAGTAAGCAACACACACACAGTGCACATGCAGTGTAGCAGCAGTGGTAACGCTGCCCCACACAGAGGCTGGACCCAGCATGAGGAATGGCTCCTCAGCTCACTGCTCTGCCTGCCCTGCCTACTCCTTCAGTTCCCAACAGCCACACTGCCAGCAAGACCAAAAATGTATCTGGTCCAGTTTCCAAGCCCTTCAATACACAGAATTGTTTACAGCTTCTGAAAGAAATGGTGAACTTGTGTTTCGGGACTTAAGTGTCTCTGTAAACACAAAAATTAAAGAGATCAAACTGAGGGTGGGGAACAATATTTCTCATCTCTCTGCCTTTGAAGTAACCGAGACCAGGTCTTGCCAGCAGCAGGACTGACCTAGCAAAGAGCAAGCTACATCCTGAAAGCAGGGCAGAACATGCAATACCAGCTATATGAGAATTTCCAGGACACCAGCGGCTGTGCAGCTCCCAGGAGAGGAATATCTGAGCGTGATCCTGTTAGAAATTCCTTTAAAAAGACTGTTTGCCATAAGCTTCTAATCAAATAAAAAAGAACGTAGCTATAAATCTGATGTGTCTCTCTCACCCACACACACCTGTGTATTTGTGCTGTCACTTGCATCACTTACAGAACCAAACTGAGAGATGAGGAATGACAGGTTTAAAAAGAGATATGTGTTTTTACCTTGTATAAAATAGAATGTAACAAGATGAGCTGAGACAATCTCCTTTGAGCTCACGCATGCTATGCAGGATTTTTAGAATGACTACACTGCCTACAAAACCAAGGCTACACAACTACCCTCCTCAGGTCTCATCCTCCCTCTTCCAGCCCTGGCAGTTTCCAAGCATTAAACCTGAATGTGTTTAAACAGAGGAGTGCAGCTTCAAGGAAGTTTATGTTGCACTCACACTAGACACTTAAACACATTCTCTTTATCCCATACAGCTGTTTAATGGTATGTACAGTCCAAGTTTAATTGCTGCCAAACACCTAAATTGATATGAACTCCAGCAAAACATTAAACACTTGCTTATTATTCATTCTGCTCTTACCTGTCATCTTCAAAAACAAACTTAACTTTCAAATGAAAGCCAACCAAAACATAGAAGTCTCAGTGTAAAGGAAGAAAACAAATGCAGAACAAAAGATTAATTAATAATCCATTGACTTACTAAGAACCTCAGGTATTTCCAATTCTACCGAAAGCCTCGGGGTCTAATTTGGAGGCACTCCTTAAAATGCAAAGTCAATAAAAACAACACCAGATTTTTCAGAACAGGGTTAGTAAACCAGGCAGTATCAAAATAACTCCAACACAAATTCACATCCTTGCTAGATACCTGCAGAGTATAGCAACACATTTCTGGTTTTCATTACATTTTCTTTTTCTTGCATTAATCTTGATTTAGATGAGATAAACCCTTCCAGCTCCACATTTCCCAAAGATTCCCAGCAGCCCTATTCCTACCCCAAGAACTAAAAGCAGCAGCATACAAATAGTTTGCCGTGGTAACAACTTCCCCAGAACCCCTAACTTACCTGATTTGGGATTTAGAGAATCACACTGAGCATTATACATGTGCACAAATTCTTGGTGTCTCTTAATGAGCTGCTGTCGTGTTCCACGGGTGGACAGACCATGTTCCTTCAGCTTCTTTCTCAAATCACGATCAGAGAGCAAGTTGTAAACGACTTTAGAGATAGGCTTCCTTTTGTGAGCAGAACTGCACAAGCAAAAGGGAACAAACCACTTAAAAATAACACTCCTACAGAAAACAAAATACTGACTGACATGTTTAGAGGGTATTTCACCCCTGCAGCATAGCTGGCAAAGAAACCAGAACATGCATTACCATACTACACTCTTCAGGAAGAGACGTTTTCCAGATCCTTTTGGGAAACACAAACAGATTTTGTTCACTAACTTAACATTTTGAAAGTCCTGAAAGGGCTTTGTGGGTATTACAGTTCACTGGGCAGCATGACCTAGCAGGGTGAGAACAGTTTTGCAAGCAGCTGCATGGAAAAAGTTCACAACAGTTGTGAATCTTAACAACAGTGGGTTCTTCCCCCATCCCAGAGAGATGCAGTGTTCTTTGTGAACACACACTTACCTGTTGGAATTACTCTTGTGCAGGTTTAGGGGCCTAAATTATCAGTTTCATTGAAATACCGCTGAGCTGTTAACTTTGCATGCCACGTGCTCCTCATTTCAGATTAAACAGAGCTAAAATTCCTCAGAGATGAACTCGAGATGTGCTGTTACTGAAACCCAAACACCACTGCCATAAAACTATAACTACATTGCCAAAAAGCCAGCATTTGACACACAATAGCCAGGCCCCAAGGAGAACTCTCTCACATGACACTTTCTTCAGATCCAAGCAGTCTAGAGAAAATAAGCAAAACTCAAAATTGACACCATTGGCTTTTACTTCCATTCATTGGAACAGAACAAACACTAAAAACCTCCCCAGGAAAAACTAAAATGTAAAATCAGATTTCCATCTTAATTTACCACTTACTCATCTTCAAAGTCCTTTAGCTGAAAGACTGCATTCTAACTACGATCAGCCAAAACATCAGCTTTGACACAAAATTACTTTCCAATTCAAGGTTCAGAAGAACTGGGAATACAAGCATGCAGTAAAACTGCGTGCAGTAGAAGTCACAGCTCTCAAGTCTGACCAGTTAGAAATAATGGCCTGAATCTATGCTAGCAAGTAAAACAAACTGAAGTCTATACTTCTGATGTGAACGTGGTGACCGTGACAAATTCTAGGGCAGAAGCAGAAAGTCAAAGGCATGCATTAGTCTTCTGAAAACTGAGATCTTAAAGAAACAACCTTGACTGGGACAACTTGCAAAGAACCAGTGAGCAGAGCAAGGTGTAATTTTTACTTTTAACTTGGCAGCTAGTGAAGCAATTGTCTTTTGGCCCATTTGAATCGAGGGATGCAACTCATTCACCAAATGAAGAATGGGAATAAGTGTTCTCCAAGGAGTTTCAGTGCTAGCGAGCAGACACGTGGTGAGCGTCACGTACAGACTAAGCTTCAATCTCCAGCATGAATTCTGTCAAATATTGTCCAGCATTTTCTTGCCACTAAAAGCCAAAAAGTACTTCTGCTGGTGATCCACTTCAGAGGGGAAAAATCACCACTATGGTATTTATATAGTGATTTTAGAGTCATCTATACAGTGGGTAACCAAGAAACAAGCACAGCCTGCTGTGCTATAACCCAGCAAGTAGTATTTTTAATTTCAGCAGAAAAATGGCCATGTGCATCTAAAAGCTCTTAAAGTTGTTTCTTACCTTCTGAGGCTGTCCTTCTTCTCCTCTCTTGTCAAGCAGCTATCCAGATGTTTGTTTATATATTGCTCTGGAATAGCAACCTCACAAACAGGGCATTCCACTGCAAGCAAGGGAGAAGGAACTCACTAGAGTGTACATTACATCTGAAACACGAATTGTTGACCGAAGAAAAGGAAAATCCAGAATTCCAGATTTCATTTTTTTAAAGATCTGGCATGTCTATCCAGGATCTTCATTTTTAGCTCTCAGTTTCATTCCAGAACACTTAGTTCTCTCTCTGTGTAATATTAGAATGGCTCTTATCTTCTCTGCAGTCAGATGGAATGAGGTCTCTAATGAAAACCTGGAATAACGTTCATACTATACAGAAACCTAGGGGCTCATACGAACATGAGCATATTCTCCTACTCATGTTTTCCACTTTTGAGGTATTTCCCTCCTAAATAAATGAGGCTGCTTCATTTTGATAAAACAGTACAGCACAAATTTTGTTCTTATTAACATAATGTTCCCAATTTATGGCTGTCAACACATGAGTTAACTTGGCCTCAAAGGACATGTCTATCATCCAGCCATGCCTCATACTCACTGCTTAGTACAATTAGATTCTGCAACTCAGGTTGAGAGGCTCACAAATACCCTGTAGCACAATCTCACCCACCTCAGAGTTCCCCTTGCACCGTATTTTCAAGAACTACCTAGAAATACTCCCTGTAAAGACAGTCAAAAACCACAGACCTCATCTACAGCAATCACATTATGTCTAAAACAAAAGGCTAAGGTTGAATGAACCATAGGAGAAAGGGATTCCTGAACTGACATCCCCTGTGTTACCATGAAGGAAGTTGGTTTTGATTTAAAAGACAAAACAGCCTATGAGTAACACTGTAAAATGTTGTGGGAATTGAGAGTTCTCTGGTAACTGAGAGTTATCTGGTAACACTGCTTGCAATTCCTCACTCCCATGACATCATATTCTAGTCAAAGGTTAAAACAAAAAAAAAAGCTGGGACAGTAACATAACACAATAGCTCTGAGCAGCCTGCCACTGTATTTGCAGTTAACATTTCAATTCCTAACACAGGAACAAATATTGCTTACCCAGACTGCTTCAGTACTGCCTCATTTCAAGTTTTTCATTTATATTGTTTGACCAACTACTTCGCACTTGTGAAGATAATTTCAACGTAACGCATGCGTGAGGCTTTAATAAGGTCATAAAATGGAAAACAAGTGACAATTTCTATTGCTGCAGAATATAAATGCCATATGAGGTTTAAATGAGTAATGCAAGGAAGTCTGAAGCATAAAACTAGGAAATGTAACCTCTGGCTAAGTTGATGGCAGTTTCATATGGCTGCTTTTCTTTCTGTGTTACATCTTCAGGCAGCATTTACCCAGCTAATAAATACATACCAGCTTCAGAGTTCTAGCTGACTAAATTGTTCAACAAATGAACAGATAAATAGGAGCTAATAAGAATCAGTGGTGTACTCCTATGTGGTCTTTTATTGTAATTTAGGCTTTTGTTTGGGTCAATAGGATGGCCGCCATTGTGTCAAAACTAAGAGAAACTAATTCTAGTTGATTAGCATAAATGCGCTTTTTCATGCTTCAGAATAAACTAAGCTTAACAACACAGGTTTACAGAAGAACAAGGCAGATTAATATCCCTATTCATACACTTTCCCGAAGAAAATAACAAAACTGAAGCCATGATCACTTTGTGGATGCACCCCTCAAATAACACACACGTTATAAAATACCTTGCTTCTGGCTACTTAGGGATCCGAGAACAAAATGAATGTCAGTAACGTCTGCTTAGTCATTAAGGGGAGGGAGAAAATGACTTCATCTTTTACTAAGTTTGTTGTGCAACCATTGTGTTTTGGAGTTGTTACTCAAAGCAAAGGAATCTCTAAGCATTGAACTCCATTTAGTTCCCTGGAGTCCACCCATGCATCCTCATCAAGAACATGGTTGTGGCGGACCCGTCCCACGTCCGCAGGAATCTGAGAGGAGCAGAGCCCTGTGCAACGGGGAGCTCAGAACAGCACAACAGAGGTGAGTGCCACATCCTGAAGCTACTCCAGTGCATACAGCCAACCACAACCCCAGGACAAAAACACAACTGAGCACCTCACCCTTCTTGACCACTTTTACCGCAGATGTCGAAGGCTTGTCGTGGTTTTTCATGCACTCGGCGCTCTCTTGTGATTCCACTTTATGGCCTTTACCATCAGCCTCTGCAGAACTGCTGTAAAGGTTACAGTTTTCCTCGGTTTTGAAAACCTTCTGATCTGTTTCTGTCAGGCCATCTGCCTTTGTTGAGGTGCAGACTTTTTCCTTTCTCAAGAAACTGTCAATCACTGGCGCTTTTTCTTTTATGACTGGCCAAGGAACAGGACTCCTAACGTGGCTTTTGCCAGCTGAACGCCTGCCATCAGCCAGTGGAGATGGAATCTGTGGAGTGTCCAAGACCAACTGGAACAGCTGTTGCCTGGAAGCATCCAGAAGATAACATCCAGTTAGCTCGGTCAGACTGTACTAGTTTTTCCTTTGAGAAGAAACGGAGGATGAAGAAAGATGGAGCTTTTCCTCCATTTCTTTCTCCCTCTCCCCCTTGCTCACAGGCTGCCCTTGGGAACTGGCTAGCCCACCCAAACCACGAGCACACCAGCTGAGCCTCACCATGCTCTACATGGTGAGTCTAAGAGTTATCTTCCTGATTTTCAAACAAAAGAAACTACATTTTACAAATGCAATAGAATGCCTCTCATCACACACAACACAGTAAAGAACAAAAAGTTTCCCCCTTACTTGAAGATGACAGATGAACACTTTCAAGTCAGAGCACTTCAAGCAGTGTGTCACACAGCTGTGATAGAAGCTCCTAAGATCCAAGGTCTTAGTAGAAAGCACTGCCATACTCTTTCTGTCCTTCTTTACGTGGGTCTCCTTAGCACAGCTGCTCGCTGCCTGCCCAGCTGAGCAGAATCCCACCAAGAGATAACTGCATACTGTCAGGCAACTCCAGCTATAACAGTCATGTTTTATTGATCAAAGATCACAAACCCTCCACTCTTTTCTCATATAAAATAAGGGGAAAAACACAACTGCCCTCAAGAACAGGCCACTCCAGTCTCCACCACTCAGAGTGCCTCACACACTCTGTGCCTCCACCTCTCTGATCCACACTGCAATACTCAGTACAAGAAGAATAACAAAGAACTGTCTGTACACACATCTTTTAAAAACAAGCCCATGTAAGTCACCAGGTAACCCTACACTAGTTTATGGTAAGTTCCTGGTGAGTGGCCACGCACAGCCAGCGCTCTGCAGCAGTCATACTCAGGTCAGATTCAGAAGCCCGATTTGGAGTTCAAGTTTCCTGGATTACTGGATGTAGTGACCACATCTGTCAGTGGCAATTCACATCTGTCCCAAGACTCTCCGACTTTCTGCAGTGCAATTAAGTGTGGCAGCAAAACTATGTTTTTCTGTCTGCCGATGCCTAGATATGGACTGGAAGTTTCTAAGGAGGTTAATTCCTCCCTCGACAGAGACACAGAGTGCTCTAGCTACTGTTGGCATCCGATCAATTTCACAGGGAACTTGGGAGCTACTTAATGGGAACATAAACAGTGTGCCTTCACACAGTCCTGTCCCACTCCTGCCCCCCATTTGCAACTCAGAAGGAGTTTGTTTCATCCAGAAGTATCAGAAAGGTCTGACAGCACATTGCTGCTCAACATAGCCACGGGCAGCAATAATTGGCAGACAAAGTATCTCATTTGATTGTAGACAAATGCACAGCATTCTTCAATTGAAAGGTAACAAACTATAACCTCAGAAGACTTGTCACATCACAGGTGGTTATATTCTACAGTCAGGTTCAAAAGTGAACAAAATCGCCTTTTATTCCTAATAGCTTAAGTGTAAGTTTAGTCTGCAAAAGGATGCAGCTGGGTGTTCTATCAAAGATGTACTTTACACATTTTTTTCCCCTTTTTGAACAAGGAATTCATCTTTTGGTTATGTAAAAACATCTGGTTCCTCAGACTCCCCTTGGCTTTCATACAGGCAGCCCACCACTAAAGCAGTTAATTAATGGAGGTTTGGCTTTCAAGCAATCATTTTTACACTAAAGGCCAGCAAGCTAAATTCTGCATGGCTCAGAAAACATGAAACAGATCCATAAAGGCAATCACTTGCCATCAGTTTATTTTTTCCATAAAATAAAGAACGATACAGCCTCAAAAGGCACAAATTTCTGAACAATTAGCCAGTTGTCTACACTCGCTGTCTCCACCTAGAGAACACACATCTCCCTCATCTTCTCCATGTATTTTCTGTTGCTTTTGAGAGCTTCTCCTCTTGCCAAAGTAACACATCCTACTGTTGGTAACCAATTGCATCTGGTTACTTTTCCACAAGACACATTCACTAGCTCCAACAGATTTCTCAGTGTGTTCACACTAGCTGACAGCGCTCCTAAAACTCAAACTTCACAGCAGTTTATTTTTTCACTAGACTTGGGACTGATTTGTGCATCACTTTCCAACATTTCTTTCTCAGGAAGTGTCACAAAATTACAGCTTACAGTACCTCAAAGTCTCCAAAGCAGAGACTTGAATAGCCTGATCTGTCCCTCAGGAAGGCTACCAAGCCTAAACACATATTTGCAGGTAGGCTCAGACTTGAACAGACTGCAAACCCAGGCGTGAGGCAGCTGAGCAGCTCCAACAAAGGCTAGAAGGAGAAAGGTAGCTCAGTGGCCAGAAGAAGCAGGAGGCAGACGCACAGCACAAGGCTCAGAGTGCAACACTCAGCACTTCTGTAGGAAACAACAGATGTGTGAACCTGGGAGAGTTGCTCCAGAGCTGACAAGACCTGACTACCCAAACAGAAGGCCACCTCACCTCAAATGCAAGTCGAAGGCAGCCAGAATAGAGAAATCTTCTGAACAGAAACTCCAGATTCTGTGATAACATTTGTCTCAAAATATCATCTCGTATAAAATGAGAGAGATGCTGAAAAACAACACAAACCTCCAAATCCATCCCAAAGATAATCTGACCATAAAGGATGCTTTAATTATGCCATTAGCCTGCAAATAATCATACGGGTTTGTTTCCTCGTATTGAAGGACAAAGATTTACAAATAGATTTTCCAAAGGGATCTGATCTTGGCAGAGAATCAGTGGAAAGAACACTAGGATGAGAATGGGAGAACTTGTTTGCCAAAGCACACATGAAACCTCTGTAAGCCTTTTTCTTTTGGTGGGAAAATATAGAAAATGCTAATAGTAAATTCAAAAGAGGAATGAAAAGTCTCAGTCTTGTTTTTCTCAGAATGTGGTGTTTTGGGCCTGCTGAGAGGCTTCACTGGCCATGTGATGACATCTAGTGGCCCTGCTGACTGGCACCCCAAACTCAGACACCCCTCAAACAGAAGAGCCAGAGCACCGCGGGCACTCCTGGCACAACCCTGGGCTTTCACTCCTCTCCCTCAACACCAGTGAATTAATCAAATTTCTCATTAGTCCCAGACACTCTGACAGTTGTTACTGCAGTGATTTGGATGGGCATGACTGGACTAGAAGATTCATCCATCATCCAGACAGACAGCAGAGTCAAGAGACAGCACACAGTTGATGGAGAAGTCCAGCTGACTGGTAAACCTCTGCACAACAGAACTTTCAAAAAGCTCTGTGTTTTGCATGCAGTTTTCAACATTATTTTTTTTCTCCTTACAATTCTTTCTACATTCCTCCTGGAAGTTTACAAATGGCAGAACCTGCTCTCTCCAGCTCTCAGAGTAGATGTGTTTATTCCTCCGACTCAGTAGCTGTCAAGTAACCCTGATCAGAAAACCAAGATATAAACTTGAAAGTAAAAACATGTTTTTCTTCCCTGTGTCTGAAAAGTACAGATCATTTTCAGCAAGGACTAGTTTTCCACTTATGCAAGACTAACTCTGCTTTCTCTTGCTAAATTTTCTAACCAAGAGATGCAGAAACTGTCAATTTTTAGGAAAACATTCTCTTTATTAGAGGACAAAAAAAAAAATCATTTCAAAATAACCCCAAAAGTTTACACTTATTATTTTTGAAGACACTGCCATCATTGCAACTGCTAAATATACTGTTTATACAGGAAAGCTGGCACATCTTGCTCTCCTGATCTGGTCAGAGTGATGAATTCTGCCTGCAAGGCTCAGCACAAGCAGCAGAAAGAACCTGAGCAGAGCTCACTCTCCCCTGACAGAACCCTGTGGGCATCACTGAATGCACGCCCTGAACTCCTTCACTGCTCAGGATCTTTCTGTGCATCTAAACACAAGAGCAGGGCAACGTGAACTCAGGCCTATTAAACCCTGTTCAAAACTGCTTCTCTACCCTTTCACACCGAATGTAACGTTAATGGGTCATGATGTACGACACAACATCGCCAGTTTTACTGGGAAACATCAGAGTCCACCACTGCTACAGGGAGGAAGTAAGGCTCCCAAAGCAACACTCACTGAGCACAAATGACCAGGAAGGTTCCAATTCTGCAAACACTTGTGCACAAGCTAAATGCTGAGCAGAAGTCTAAATGGGTCTATTTAGAATGATTTCCATTCCATGCACACACTGACCTTGGAGCGCAGCTTTTACTTTGCTAAGTACTACCAACATTAACATTTTCTTTCCCTACAGGCCTGACTTAAGAAATGTGTTTGCATTTGGTGAAATACTGAAAAGATTTAAGGCCTGATTTTCATAAACTACCTGGGGCTCAAAGTCAAGTCAGGATGGACTTGAAGAGCTCAGCATGTTTCAAAAATCAGTCCCTGGACCTGGAGTTTGTTTGCAGGAGGACAAAAGGAAACAACACAGATTGAGAGGACTGGAGAAGACGGAAGATTTGTCTTGTAACCACATCACCAGTGCAGAAATCAGCAACATACTTCAGTTTAATGACAGGCACAGCACGTCAGACCCTGCGCTGCCTTCCTCCCACCTCACCCCCACCTGGTGCAGGACAGGACGCCACTGTTTTTGTCTTATTGATCTCACATTACGTTGAGAAATTGATTGAACTCCAAGTCACAAAAGGAAACATTAAACTACTCTGGTAAGATTTATACTGAGCCATTAAAGCAGTCAAAAAAAATTAACGTTTAAGATTCAATATCATAATGGATCCAAGTCAGCAATATTTGTTCCCTACAAAATTAGACATTACCAAAAAAAAACCAGTAATCCATTTATCACTAGGAAATACCAAAGACAGAGTTCAAGCTAAAATAATGGAACTGTAGAATTTCCATTCTTCAAGTAAAATCAATTCAATCTAACAGTGGTCATACAGAAGATTAGCTCTTCATCATGGAGAAACTCTCTCAAGAAACAAAGCCATAAACTGAACTACGCTTCCTATCGCTCACAAAGCCAACAATCTCATGGAGTTCAAGCTCCAGGTTCATTTCAGAGAGAAATATGATCCTGTATTTGTCTCCCGTAGACACAGGAACACTTAGGATACATGTAGCAAATCACTGAGCTGCCTCTAATGAAAATAGAGATAACGCAAGAAAACTCATCTATCTACTGTGGTAAGCATACACCAGCTCATGCTCACTCTGTGCTCCTGCCTTTCAAACGGATGAGGAGACCAAAGATTAATTTCAAATGAACAGAAAAGCAGATAACAAAAGAATGGTGGAAGCACAATACTCCGTTACTTCTCTTGTCCACGGAAGTTCACATCTGTGCTCCCTCAGGATCTACATTTTTCCCATCCAATGACCTCACCAAGGAAATTCCCTTGCATGGTGACCACTACCGTTGGACAAAACCTTTCTGTTCAGAGCTTCTCCAGCACACATAGGAAGGATCTTAGAAGAAAAACTTAATCATCACTATTTTCCCCATAGAATCCTGACACATTTGCTACATGTTGGAAGAGATTGTGACTTACAATGCAGCTAACCAGAAGCAAAACCAAAGCTTACACAATCTCCACACATCACCTGAGGGGGAAGTGACCTTCAGCCATCAAACCGACACACTCTACCAAAAGAACATTCGTCTTTGACAACATTTCTGTGACACTGCATTTTTTCCCCTCGATGCTCACACTACTCCTTGACAAGGACTCCTCACCTGGCCACGCAGAGTAAAGTCACCTGCCTTTTTAGCTGTCAAACCAGAGAGAGTATTCATAAAAATCACAGCGTACCTTGCAGAATTGAAGCTCTTCACTAGGTCATCCAGTGTCCGGTTATTTTTCAGGTCAGACTCTGAGACTGCCTATTAAAAAAAGAAACAAAATGGGGGAAAAAAAAAGGACAAAAAGCAAACATTCAAATGCAGTGAAAATAACAAGTATCTAGAAAATGTTCAAGTGATCAATAACTTGTTTCTTGGATCAATGCCTCAGCTACCCCCCAGCTAAATTGCTACATGGCAGAAGATGCATAAAGCATAAACACCTTTTCCAAGAAAATAATTGCCTGAGAACTCCAAGTCTGGGAAATTATAGGTAACAGATAAAAATGAAGCATAAAGCTAAAGCAGCAATACACAGTGTACCCAGTCTCCAGCCACGCTTTATTGTAGCTCGGGTCTCATTATGTTGAGAAGCAAAGCGAGGGTCTCATGAATGCGATAAGAACCTGAAGCAACAACGCGTGGAAACCAATGAAGGGAAATGTTAATCTTCTGATTATGGAACGAAAATATGAATTATGAGATAGCTTTGTACATTCAATTAATTCATTTGACACAATTCCTGATTTTTATCTCTCTGGCCGACTCTCTCTGCTCTTCTTTTCTGCAAAGCTTTTATTAGCCTTGCTCGTATCAATACCTGTTCTTTTTCAGGCGGCGGTAGTAAAACGTACTCCATCAAGTAGCCTGCACTTGCATGAATGCTTAAAATCTGGCAAAGCTTCAAAGAGATCTGTTTTCCAGTCTTGAAAAGTCTAGTCTGGTTCATGCTTTAGAAACACGGAAGAAAATTACTTCTATTTTGTCAATATTGCTGAAGTCCCATTCATTGTTTCCAGGCAGGCTGCCATTTTTAGGAGTTCAATAAAGCCCAATTGGCTTAAGATGGAAAGTTAGATTAAGGCTTGGAATAAATTGCATTTTGTGCTCTTTAATCAAAAAAGGCCTTCAAGTCAAGTCCTAATAACCACCCACCTGCAGAGCAGGCCAAACCTGCCTCCAGTGCTCTGCATATTTAACGTCACTCATGGCAAACTCCTCCTCTCCCTGGTACGTAACATAGTCCTCTCATCCTCACAAAGGCTACACAGGTCAGTCAGTGAGTTTCAGGATTAGGTGGTCTGTTGACACTTCTAAAGACTCCTTGAAAGATGAAGTGAGACCAACTCAATCATAGAAAATTTAGGTGCTTAAAATTCAGCCCTCATGTTTTAAATGATGGTGTATTTTAACAAATTAGGAGCCAACGTGGAAAGTTTTCTGACAGACTCTATGCACAGCTCTGAGGCAAAACACAGCTTTGATGCTCCATCTGCTTCTGCCTATGCTGACAGAAGAGTAGCTGTGACAACAAGAGAATTCCATTCGTAAGAGCACCACACTTTGCCCAAAGGGTTGTTCACCAAAAGAAAAGGTAGTAATAAATGTCCAGAATTAATTATTTAGCACAGTTCAAAGGGAAAAGAGTCTGAGATTCACCAAAAAAAATAAACAAAAACCAAGCTGAGCAAAAGACAAACACTTACCACACAGCACATTGGACACTGCGTTTTGTAGGACAGAAACTTACGTATACAAAGGGAACAATCTGGAAAAAGGAAACACATCGTTTTTAAACAGACCTTCATCCAAAGGCAGGCCACATCCTTACCAGTTGGTTGTCTTTGTGTACCGTATATGCAAACTATTCCACAATACACCAATACTGAAAATACACCATTTTCCCACCAAGTTAAAAAAATCCCCTGTATTTCATGCAAGCATCTTTCAATGTTTTATCTCTGTCCCTCTGTCAAAAGCAGATATTTGCTTCTGCTTCTTTAACACAGGACAAGAAAACCCTAGTCTGCTTCCACCACTAAAAGCAGGGTGCTTGCACTGTTCACTCCCTCCTACCACTTTTTTTTTATGCGACTAACATTGGCCCACTTTTATCTCCCTTCAAAGCCCCAAACTCTCTATCTTCTCTTTTTCCCAGTTGTTTCTTCCTCTTTCCAAAACAATACCAACCTGTTGTTGAGGGAAAAGGCTAAAAAGGATGAGAAACAGCACTGGAACATTAACGCTAATATCATCACCACAGGATGCTTCCAGAGACTTTTTGGTGACATACGACGTAAGTTTCATTTTGTCACAGTAAATTCTGGAAATTATTCTACTTTCTCTACTTATCTATGAGCTTTTATAACCACTCTAAGATATACGATGTTTCGCCACTCTCCAGCAACATTCAGTTACCAGATAATTATTTGTCAGAGTCTCAGCACTTCACACACTTGGCAACAGCCACCTCAGCAGAAATATTGTAAAGAGCTTGAAAAGCAGCAGTATCATGGATGCATTAATTCAAGACTTAAAACTAAATCCATCTAAACACTCAAAAACTCCATTATATAGTAGGATATGATTTGGCAGGAGAAATCCATAAAAAAAATAAGAATTAACTGTAAGAATATGAATCAACTTACAGACTCATCCTGTCAACACTGACACCCAATCACCTTCAGCAACAGCACTGACCCTGTTCACAACCATCACTGTCCACAGCCAGGTGTGCCTGAGGACAACAAATCCCACAAGCTCTCAGCTTTAATGTTTGGACCTAGGGTTGGCTCTGGGCCCAATCACAGAAGACAAGAACTTCACAATTCCCTGTCCCCGGTCCCTTCTCTCTAACTCGAATCCTCTTCCTATTGGAGA
This sequence comes from Urocolius indicus, assembly GCA_013401255.1. Taxonomy (NCBI): domain Eukaryota; kingdom Metazoa; phylum Chordata; class Aves; order Coliiformes; family Coliidae; genus Urocolius; species Urocolius indicus. The sequence goes on from WBNH01011831.1 coordinate 43,967, forward strand.
GATAGCATTACCACGGCCCAGGTCTCAGCCTGCCATTTCCAGGTGACAAAACAGGCCTCTGTCTGCTGTAGGCAGCATATCCAGCAAGAATTAAATGGGGCTACAAAGTCCACTTCCACTTCTGCACTGACAGACCAAACCCACCTGTAAACCCACATCTACCAAACTGGTTAGAAGCCTCAGCCACAGCTGTAGAAAAAGGTGTGCTGCAGTTTGCAGAGGAGGAATTAAGCGTGTAACCTGTTCGATAAGAAGGTGGTAGACAAATTCTTTTAAACGTCAAGGACCTCTGGACCCAGCCGTGTCACAGGCAGGCTGCAGCACCAGCTACTCCAGAGAACTCCCAGTGCCCCACCACAGATACGCTCTTTCCAATGGGGATAGTTTTGCCAAGCTAGATTCAATTTCACTGGCAAATCACAACGTCCTCCTTCGTGTAAGGAAGGGGAAGTGCTATAGCTTTTGAACAAAACAATTACAAGCATTTATTTTGAAGTGAGAAAAGGCAATGTACTTCCCCCAATCTGACTTTCAGTGACCTGCTTTGCTACTGCGTTCCAGCAGATATCAGCCTGAGGCAGACAGAGGCATGGAAAGTTTTAGCTCATAACACTGAGTGCTCTGTCATACAGCTTCACGTTTGTTCCACCCTCAAGATGTTGTGAGAGATAATTAAACAAATAATTGTAGGAATAGGTGGTGTTTAAACACATTTGTCCAGACAACATGTGTTTGTGCCGTCAGATTGCTGCAAATGTAACTGTACGAGGAAAGGCTGCTGGCTGCTCCACAGCCCTCAACCAAAACAGCTCCTCAGAGGCAAACTCCTCGCTGGCTAAGCTACCTGCCAAAGAGTGTTTTATAAAGGAAATCAACGACTGGTAACCTCTGCTCTACCTGCCAGTGAACAATACATGGTCAAGTGATGGCTTGTCTCAAACTCTAAAGGAGAAAACTCTTTTTTGAGGACATTGTTTAACAGTTTTCTGTCTCTCCACTCAGGTGCAAGAGGATTTTGCCTGCCCATAGGGCCCAGGAGGTCATCCTGAGCCTTGTGTTTCCTGGGAAAGATGTACGAAGACCAAGCCGTTCATTCAAAACTTCTTTGAGTACACCTTCTGCAGCCCTGCCTTAATGAACTGAAAATCAAGCTTTGATGGAGTCACAGGGCCCAGACACACTCCCCACTGCTACCTCTGTACTCCCCAAAACACATGGCATGGGGCACTTCCATGAAACGCACTCATTCTAAACTCCACAAAGTCACAATTCCCCAATGACTCGGCTCCTGCTGATGTGGTTTCAGTAAAAAAACTGCTGATCCCGTGCGATTTTATACTAAGGCTCAGTTTAAATCGCAACCACCAAGTCAACAGCGATGTACTAACTGACCCTCCTTAAAGTCCGTTAACCACAGGGCGGGAGGCACGGATGAAAGGAAGGAACAGTTTCGCGTTGAGCTCGCGGCGTAACCACGAAGTTGGTACAAAGGCGGCAGGACGGAGCGAGCCCCGCAGCAGCCGCAGCCCCGCAAGGAGCCGGAGCCCCGCAAGGAGCCGGAGCCCCGCAAGGAGCCGGAGCCCCGCGGCAGCCGGAGCCCCGCGGCAGCCGGAGCCCCGCGGCAGCCGGAGCCCCGCAAGGAGCCGGAGCCTCGCAAGGAGCCGGAGCCTCGCAAGGAGCCGGAGCCCCGCGGACGCCGTGGCCGCGCTCCTCGCGCCGTACTTACAGTTGTGCGAGCACTGCGGGATGATCATCGCGATGCTGAAGTAATCGAAGCAAATCCCACAGCGCAACAAGTCATCCACCGCCTGCAACGGCAAGTGGCGGTCACCGGCGGCGGGACGCGCTACGCCAGCGCCCACAGCCCACAGCCCCCAGCCCCCGCCCTGCCCCGCTCTGGCCTCCGCGCCGGCTCCCGCGGACAGAGCGGCCCGTGGCGCTGGCGGCCCCGCTGCTGCCCGGGGCCTGCTGCCGGCGAAGGAGCTGCCCCGCGCTCCCCGGCTCACAGACACTCCATCCCGCCCGCCCGCCGCGCCTCACGCACCTTCAGCGGGGAGAGGCTGGGCGGCCAGGGCGGCTCGGGCAGCGGCAGCGCCATGGCGGGGCGGCACGGCCCGGCACAGCACGGCACAGCACGGCCCGCGGCGAGTCCAAATCCCCCGCGCGCCGCCACCGGGCCGCGCTTCCGGCCGCGCCGCGCAGTGCCTGCCGGGAGCTGTAGTCCGGGCGGGCGGCGGGCGAACGGGGCTGGGAGCCGCCCGCGGCCATCGCTGCCGTCTCCATTTCCGGCCCCGAGCCCAACGCTCCTCGCTGCCGCAGCGGCGTCACACGGACCCGCGGCGGGCCCGGCTGCCCCCGGGCCGCTGCCCCGGCAGGGTGAGGCCCTGGAGCCGCCTCTCGTGGCCGCACGCTGCCCCTGCCACAGCCCGCACGCGGCCCGTTTCCCTTTTCCAACGATGTGATGCTTGGGCGAATGCTACCTGAAGCAATACAGCCTTGGGCGAATGCTACCTGAAGCAATACAGCCTTGGGTGAATGCTACCTGAAGCAATACAGCCTTGGGGAATGCTACCTGAAGCAATACAGCCTTGGGCGAATGCTACCTGAAGCAATACAGCCTTTGCATGAATACTAGCTGAAACAATTGTTCAGCCCCAAATGCACCTGGCATTCGTTTTCAATACGTCCCTCTCTCCTTTTTAATGCGCCTGTGGAAGCTGCCTCACGACCTAGCTATCTCCAAAGCAGCTGGCACAACGACTCAGGCTCCACGGAACGCCTGTGGACACCTGTGGAAGCAGGGCAGTTCTCAGCCACTGTGATAAGTTGTTCACCCAGGTGACAGATGCGTCATGGAGTGACCCCGTGAGCTCAGTGTGAGGGTCTTCACACTGGTCTTCTAGGACATAGGCATTTAAGAACCATCTAAGACTGTGTCGTTGAGCTTTGGAAATCAGTCCCCTTCCCAGCTTCCCTCTGTGACCAGCCTGCTCTACCAGCTCATACAGTCCCGTTTTCAGCCTGCAGGTGTACGTCAGCCCTTTGCCATGGGAACAGCCTGCTGCTGGGTTGCCTTGGAAATGGACATCATCACCATCACCTCTGTCCTGGGCACGGCCAGACCTGCCCCTCTGAATTCCACAGAGGGGACATCGACAAAGCCAGGGTAAAAATACACAGCCTCCTGGATGAAAAGCACAAACAACGGGCATGGCTGCATGCTGCTGCTTTGCACACAGGGCCCACCGCTCGTGTGTGTGTGAGTCTCACGTTTGAACCAGATAAAATAAACCCAAGCACCCTGAACTGGCACTCTAATTCCTTTACATGTGCATGAATGTGTAAGGTATTCCCACATGATGGAGGAGGCCAGTAGAAATGATCATAATGGTCTGTGCTGGCCTTAGGCATCACAGATTTCTGAAGGTATGTATGAGTTGGACTGTCTGACACTTGGCTTAAGGTGAAAAGAAAGGGCATTTAAATGGCAATGAAATGATTCCTTAAGGAACCCATTTTTTGAGCTTTCTCAGCAAGCTGTGAAAAATTGATGTCTCAATCTCTGCTTGTTCGTTTTCAATGTTCTGTTCTCCTCCCTCACGCACCCTGCAGACCTCGTTCCAGGTTCACACACTTTCTGACATGACCTTACTGGCTGGCAATCAACTCATGCTCCCCAGGAATGGACACCAGCTACAGCAACGTGTTCACTGTTTGGTTTGGTAGATTGCTAAGAGAGCAAAGCACGAGTTTACAGTCGAGCACTATCCACAATTTAAACTGTTTCCAAGGTAAAAGCACTATGTTAAAAAAGAAAAAAAAAAAAAAGGAAACCCTATGCTTTCACCAAAAAAAGTGTGACTCAAATTAGAGAGCATCCACCTTAGGCCGCATGGACAGATTATCCCCCAGATCACCCCAGGAGTGAGCTCAGGGCTGCATGTTGCTCCACCTCACGGGCAACGTTGCACAGAGCCGCCCCGCAGTGCAACGGCTCAGCACCGAGGGACAGGGACAGGATGGCACGGCAGGGAGGGAGCTGGGGGCTGTCCCGCTGCAGCTCTCACACACACCGTGAGGCAGCGGGAAGCTCCTCGCCCTGCTCTAGCTGTACAGGGAGAATTTGGTCAGGCGAAACGCTTTCTCCGGCTCAGCTGGAGCTGCTTGGGCGTGATGGGTCGCAGGGAGTTTGAAGCCCAGGACTCCTGCAGAGCGAGGACAGTCCTCCTCTGTAGGAACACTTCCCACTGGTTTATTGGCACTCCAGAGTTTGGTGCAGCAGTACTGAACTGGTTTATCTCGCTGAACTACCAAGTTACAACTTGTTATTATACACACAACACCAAAGCAGAGAATATATACCCTTCTCCTGACCCCCGAGAAATTGGTTCACATTAAAGTAGCAGTAGGTACCAACCTGCACTTCTGTCAGCTCATTGCCCCATTAACAGAGAAGTATGGAGGAGCTCAGGAGGAGGTGGAGTGGCCTGACACAAAATCTCCACAACTACTTATTTTCATATGTACTGCCGAGATAAAGAAAATCCTTAAGTGGAGTTTGATATCCTTCCCATCTGGTTACACACAACAATGTAAAAACACTCATTCCTGAATGGGGCTCCAGCTGCTGCACTGCTTACAGTTTTTCTCCATGCTCTGACAGACAAATGGCTCGTCTTCAGCTGCCCTTAGATTGCTTTTAAAACAAGCGCTCCACCAAGATCTACCTCTCACATGTGTCAGTGGACACACTCTACCGAAATACAAACGCACCATGGGAACAAGCCTCTGGGACACAGGCATGTAGATTGGATGAGAATCTGCACAAGAACATACTGTACTTCAAAAAATCAAACCCCAAACCATAGAACATTTTGAGTTGATCATTTCTAAATATTGTCAGAGATTCCTTAACATTTAAAGCAGTGGAAAGTTTCTCGCCACGTCACTCCCAAGTGAAGCGGGGAACAGCCTGAATACCACGAGTAACATTGTTCAAAAGCATTTAACATTGACCTAGCTCTGCCCTTAGGCTAGAGTCTGCTGTAATTTATTGATTTCTACGGGACTAAATTTAGTCTGGTGTTGAGAATTTTAGAACAAAAAAATCCCACCATGAAGCGCTAACTCTTGAGATGGGGCTACACGGAGTCCCTGTCAAAGCAATCCTTGCAACAGCAATCTCAATTCAACACTCACCCAGCCAACCAAAACAACAGCATTTCAGATCTAGTGTCTGCCAGTGCAGATAGCCTCAACAGCCCATCAGACCAAGGCAAGTTAACCAAGACAAGGTTTGGCCCAGACGTGTAGCTGAGACCCAGCATTCACTCAAGGAGCTTCAGTCATTTTTTTCCAGGACTGAACTGAATGCACAGCATCAGTCAAAAGCCTGTGGCAAGATGGCAAAGGCATCACGTGCGACAGCCTTTGGGTAGCTCTTGGGTGTGAGAAAGCTGAGCACCAGCTCAGCTGTTCATCGTCAAAAGTTGCTCACAGGGGAGCTAGAACATCAACTGGCATCACCTTTTTGCAATAACTAGTTTTAGCTGAAAATGCTACCACCTGAAAATAACAGTAAGGTTATATTTCATCTTGCCTCTACTTTCATAGTGTCATAAGCAGTTGAGATTACAGGCTACAAATACACAAATGCTTATTTCCATCAGCACCTACAACAATTAGCAAAGTCACATGGGTTCAAACCCAGCAGGGGTTTAAATAGAGCCACTGCCAGAAGGAGAGAGGAAATGGGCTCAAGTTGCATCAGAGGAGGCTTAGGACTAATAAGCATTGGAACAGGCTGCCCAGGGAGGTGGAGGAGTCCCCATCCCTGGAGATACTGAAAGGACGCAGAGGTGAAGCACGAAGGGATATGGGTTAGTTCAGTGGTGGGCCTGGCAGTGTGAGAGGAGGGGTTGGACTCCATGATTCCCAGGATCTGGTGCAGACCTCAGCCCGTTAACACCTTGCAAGACCAGGACATAAATACTTGGAGTACTGCCATAATATCAGTGTATTTATCATCTTAATATCCCTGCCACAGAGACAGTATTTTCTGTTTTCACAGGCGGGAAAACTGGGACATTCCGATGCTCGCTGTCAGCATCTAATTCCTAGCAAATGTCTACTGCTTGTGCCAGAGTTCTCTGGGACAGAAAGAGCTATCAGAAACAGGAAATTTTATCCTTTACCCCCATCTCTTTAAGGCACAATCTGAACCAGGTCATTAAAAGCAGTAGCACTAGTCTAACAAGATGATGCAGAATTGCTTTCTGTCCCACCCTGTTCAGATTCAGGAGGCACTGAGGAAATGTAATGTTTCTGCTTCAAGGATTTTTCGTGGCAGGGAGATGATGCAGTTTTAGTACTTGGAGTAGAGGCTGTTGCTCAAGCAGCAACATTCAATGCTGCTCAGCTGTTGGCAGCTCAGGGGATGGATGATCAGAACAGGGGGTGGGTCAGCATGGGCAGTATGGCAGTGCCAGGCTCACCAGCGCCAGCAGAACCTGATCCACTGCATAGGGCCTCTGCCCTCTCATTGTTGAGCATCTTAGCTGTTAACAGCATGTAGTGGAGAGCAGCATGCAATAAAATGTGCCTATATTAGCACAAAAGACCTTGCTTCCTTTTTAACATAAAAACTGAGAAAAGGCAAGAAAAAGTTATAAATAGATAAACAGCAAATCTGGAGTTACCGTGGCTTTGAGGTGCTTTGTCCTTCGCACGCAGAGAATGAGCTCACGTGGTGCCTTTCACCCACGAAAGAACTCATTGTAGCACAACTATGGCACAAGCAGCCAAATGCAGGACTGATGGAGCAGCGTGGGGAGCCAGAGCTGTGGTGGTGGATGTTCATCCCAAAGAAGTCAATGGAGCTGGAGAGCAGAGAGACAGGGAACATTTTACGTTACCAGCGTTTCTGGCAGCCCAGCAAAAGGCAAGGGAAGGCACAAAACACAGACAGGCCTCCAGCTCTGCAGGCACTTCTCAAGCTTGGATCTCCTAGTTTTTAAACAAGCAGTATAGGAAATGCCTCCTGAATTTAATGGGAGGCTTGTGATGAGATATTAGACCAAAAATGGCAAGCCTTTTCACTAAAAGTTTACAGCTTCTGACCACTGATAGTTTAGCTCTTCCTACACCACCCGCTTGGTGAAGTAGATGCTGACAAACAAGCTACTCGTGTGGCAGCGACAGAGAGGGGGCTGTTTCACCCTGCCATCTGCCCCTGCCGTCCGTCTGGAGAACTGCCCAGGCTGGGCACTCCTGATATCGAGGCTTTTTATTCGTGTTCCCATCATTTCCTCGAGGAGGTGTGAACTGGGCAAGTTAGAGCCTTGCAAACAGAGTCACCAGAGAGCAACGATCCACACTACTTTGTCTGAAGCACACAGCGTCGAGGTGTTTTGCACAATAAGGCACTTTATACAGGAGATGTCATTGCATGGCAAGATGTTTTACGGCTGCTTTTGCAAAATCCAATTTAAACCGCAGTTCCTCTTTAGTGGCAGGTTACAGGTCGATGATCAGCATTCTCAGCTGACACAGGGGCTCACGCACTTTACAGCCTCCTTCCCCTCCTCAGATGGGTTTCTGTGCAGCTTTGGCAGCAAGGACCCTGCTCTGCTCCAGCTGCAGACAGAGCAGTGAGGACACGTGGGGGGTCAGCACCTCCTGGCCCTCAGTGGTGGCAGGCAGCTCACGCCAGGCCCTTCTGCTTCCCACCGTGATTTGAATGCAGTCAGTGCCTGAGGCAGAGCCCTGAGCAGCTGCCGAGGAGTTGCTGCTGTTAGCTGTTGCCCAGCTCCTGGATCTGGGCAGATACCAGTGCTGGCTCTGTTCAGGGGTGGCTCCCTGGAGTCTGGGTCTCCTCCCAGCTTTAAAACCCATCCATTCACCTTCAGACAGTGACTACCCCACCAGAGCTGTCCTGACACAAAGACCCTCAGGCTTGGTCCTTTTCCTTCTCAAACTGAGTGAGACATCCTGCTCACCTCAGCACAGCATCAAACCTCCATGAACTTCATCAGGCCCAGTGTCTGTTGCCAAAGGGGGTTTCAGTGCACTGTACATGAGGCTCTGGTGTTTGCAGCCTACTCTTATTTGCTTTGAAGACGCGGGGCAGTCTGTGTCTGCTGAACATGGAAACCAGGAACTTTTCTAAGTGCCATTACAAAGACAGACCTCAGCCACCATGAAATAAGCTTTCATGAGACAAAGAGCACCTTCCACTCAAAGCCTGGGCTTAGCTTCCAACTCTTAATCAACTTCTGCAATTAGATTAATTGTGCCACCAGGGAAGGTGTGCTCAGCAGCGGGTGGTGAGAAGGACACAGAGCAGCACCCTCTCTGGAGGGCAACGATGAGACGTGGGCTCTGCCCTAGCCCCAGAGGGGCAAGAGCCATCCCCAGAGGCCTGAGCTCCCCTCCTGGCTGCTGATGGCACTGCTCTGCAGAGAAAATCAGGCACAGGATCAAAGCAGCACCAGGAGGATTCCCTAGGGGCAGAGTATGGGAGCATCTGTAAGAGGTGCTGGGTCAGCCCTACAGTGTCTACTCTTTTTCTGAACATGTATAAGATACCATGAGATTCAAAGACAACAGACTGCACAGGCTGATTCTGAGGTGCAATTTCTTTCTTCATGTCATTAGTTTTTGGCTAAATGCCTCCAATTTAATGATAGTCCCCCCACCCCACTCCTGTTTTCTTGGCAAGCGAAGTGCAGCAGGCTCATGCACCTCTCATACCGAGAGCTTTGGTCACTGCCTTCCAAGCCCCAAAGACATCAGGGAGATGCTAATGGCCTTTCATTAGTCAAAGTGTTAAAGCCTGTGTGCTGAAACATATTTATCACCCCTGGCAGAGGTTATCCTGGCAGGTAACACCTCACCAAGCTGCAGCCAGCTCCCTTCTGCTATTTATCTGTGCCACAGCTCCCTGAGTATCTGGTCATTCCACACAGAAATGTCTTGAAAGCACAAACTAAGTCCTTTTGTCTGGTTTTTCATCTACTTCAATGTTCTCAAAAAAAAAATCTGCCATTTCTAGAGAGCAGCATGGAAACTTGCATGAAAAAGCTGTGAGGGTCAGCTGCTGAAGGAGCCAGAGATAACATTTAAACTTTCTTGAGCTGTTTTGAGACTGACACGATGAGTAAAATCACTCTGGGCATTTCATAATAAACCAACACTGATCAAGTTGAACCTGACCTAAGGGCAGCTTGAAATGCCAGTGCCTGCTTCACAGGCAGCTCAGGGAAAGGAGGCAGCCCACGAACACGGCTCGAGACAGCAACACACTGTTCCAATAACAAGCCATCGATGAATTAGCCTTGGCTGATTTTGGTCTGCTGCCACAGCAGATGCTTGTTGACGTTACAGAGCCGTTGTTTAGCACATGCAGACACCTCTCGTTTGGACACTGACACCCATCCAATAAATGCTGTGAAAATTATGAGTTTTCTCACTAGCTCTGAGTTGTTCCAGTGTAACAACCATCAAACTGATAAGCTGTGCACTGTGAGACACGTTGGTAGGTCTGTAATATTTTCCATTCTAGTTGACGATTGCCAACAGCTAATTCTTTGGCCAGCTGTTTAGTTTAGAGTCTCTGTTCGACTGCTTGGTTCTCAGCCTGGGTGCAATTCCTTTCCCACCTCCCTCAAAAAAGAGCTGAACAGAACTCTTTCAGCTGTGTCTCAAAAAGCAAGGATGCTGCCTGCTTTTGAGCAACAGCAGCAGCAAAAAGACCCCATAATTAGCACCTGGGTACCAGGAAAAGCAGTGCTGAGACCCTTTGTTTCTCAGCATGAGATCACTTTCCAGTGGTAGATTTGGTTTTGTGGTTTCCTGTGTGGTTATTCCGTGTCTCTGGGTGTGCTCTGTGTTCACCCCCAGCGAGAGCTGTAGTTAAGGTAATAGACTGTAGCTATCAAATAAGAAACATTTTTCATTCCCATGCAGAGAGAAAATGGGCAAAATAATCAAAATACGAAGGCAAAAATGTCAGTGTGTTAATGGAAATGCTTCTCAGGTGGTATTTCAGCTCTCACACACACACACTTAGCCTTTTTCAGCTGAAGGACTTGGGAGCAGAGTTTAGACACAAACTGTCCCCAGCTGCTTGTGCCACACATCTGTTGATTTGCCACCAACATGCTCACCACTGGGACTTTTTCCTTTAGCCAAAGATTATGTGTGGCACACTTCCCTGCACTCTTTCACCAGTGCTGAGGCTCTGGTGTCCCAGCCCAGGCTGGTGTCCCAACCGTGACACCAAGAACAGCACCAGGCAAGTGCCAGCAGCAAATGTGGCAGTGCCTTATGCTGTGGCTGGGAGGGGAGAACTGTGCCCAGAGGTCAGATTTACTCAAGTTCCTGTAAGCCCCTAAGGTGAGATCCATGGAAATCAATCTCTACCATGCAGCTACGTCTGAAATACTTACAGCAACTGCAGGAACATCTCTGCCTCGGAAACACGGTCAGTGCTGTATCAGAGCAGCGTCTCATCTAGGTTGGTTTTACAGGAGCCAAAAGGAAATGCTCTGGAGGAAGATGAGACATCTAAAAACTCTGTATTGGATAAACATACCAGAGGAAGACATAATCTCATTTCCTGCACTTCCCAAGAGCTGGGATTTCTGCCCTACAGAAGATGCCAGCTGCAGCCAGGACAGGCTTTATCTAATTCTGTGTGGCCCTGAAGGGAGAAGCCAAAGTACTGCAGATCTCACACCTGGGCATGCAGGTGCAGCAGCATTGCCAGCACCTCCTCAAAAGAACAGATCAAGAAAGAACAATTTGGATAATTGAAACTGTACTCAGCACACAGAGAGGGGTCAGGTGGGTCCCTGCACTGCGACTGAAAAGCCTCAGGTGGGCTCTTGCCTTCTCACCACCTCCTTTTTCACCAGCCAATGTTACCAAAGGGCCACAGTGACCCACACTTCAGCAACACAGTAACCACCCTTAAGCCACTCTTCTGGGAGCAAGGCCTATGGGTGGTGGTGGAGTTTGTGCCTGGAGCTCCCCAGGACACGCACCCGTGCGATGTGCCCACACAGTGGGAGCCAGCCCCAGCTCCCAGTGCTGCCAGCCACCTCTCGCTGACATGCTGCTAAGTCTCCAGCAGCCACTGAAGATATGTTCCCCTGAATCATGGCCTTACTTCCCGTGCCTCAGTAAAGACTCTCGCTGCTCCCCATACCACTGTGTGTGTCCCCTACAATGCATTTATCTCTTCATTTTACTGGGTCAACTGCTGCTCGTCAAATAAATGGGTCGTAAAATAGCTAGAGAACTTTGAACAGGCAATTTTGGCTCGTAGTCAACCTAGTCTTTTTATGCCTGGATTTATTTATTAGCAGTGAAACTAAACTGGGAAAGAAAGAGCAATTTATAACCAAATCACCTGCAGAAAAATCAGCCCCAGCCACGTTGTGGTACTCGTAGTGCAGAAGCGAGCCTGCTTTCTGGGTGGTGACAAATAGTATGATACCAATAACTCAGCTTGCAAAGAAAACTCTTCTCCTGCCCAGGGTAGAGCTGAGATTCCAAGACCATTTAAAGACCCAAATTCAAGAGGACTGAAATGTACAACTAAGGGAAAAATCTCCGGTTTCTAAAAAGCCTTGGTTTGGATTAGCCAGACATTGCCACAATCATTTAAAGCACTTCTACGGCTGCTGCTTCTGGTTTGTCCTTTTCCCTTCCTATAATGCAGTCTTCCAAATAATGGCTTGCAAAAAAAGTGAGGACATTCATTTCGATAAATTCAAAATAAAGTGTTTTATTGATTCAGTGTCCAAGAGTGAGTCCCTTCCTATGAAACATGATAGAAGCTTAACGCCTCCCCACCAAAAGTGTCACTGAATATGCTCAGCTTTGTCTGCAAAATCAGGACACATGAACTTGTGTGATATTTGCCCTTCTTCAATTAGCAATTTAATCAGATGTCTCTGCTAATTAATTGTCTATGGATGAGCAAGCAGCAGTAAGTCTGTTCATACACTAACACGTGACCTAACGGTGGTGCTACAATTGACGTCAGCGTCCTCTGGCTTTTATGTGCTGCTATCTAATGGTAGGAAAAAACTCTTCTGTACATTCTGAAGTTTATTAACCATAGGCCTTGGTGGTCTTGGTATTTCTGCTCTGCTCTTGCAAGGGCACCCACGCCCAGCCAGACACTCGATGGGGCACCCCTCAGCCCGGGACCTCCCTGGGACAAAGGTGGTGAAGAAAATATAAGAGGAAGCTTTTATTTCTGAGCCTCAAAAAGTCTTAGAAACAGAGAAGATGAAAGAAGTTTTTTTTTCAGTAGCTTTTAAAGCAGCTGGTGCACATGCAGCTGCAGCAGGTGATGCAGCACTGGTTGCCCTGCGTGCCCCATGGCACATCCCACTGCAGAGCCTGCGGAGCCCTTCTTGGGACAGACACACACTGGCCAGTTGGGATGCAGCAGCTGCTCCTAGGGACCAACTTCCCACCCAGTTTCTCATCAACTGCATGAGCAAAAGCCTTTGTCACCCTTCTTCTTGTCAGCTCTCCAGGCAGATCATTCCAAATTAAGCCTCCCAGTACAAATTCCCATGGAGTCTCAGAATCATGTTTTCTCCTCCAGCCTTGTGTTGTCTGGGACCCCCAGGAATCATTTAACGGGCACAAAGAGCTTGTTGTTGTTGTTGCCAGCCATTAAGCATAGCTAGCTCTTGCATTATTTCTTTCCCATAATTACGTAAGAAAAACGATGTTTTCTAAAAGGGTACCTTTCTCATCCAAAAACCATAAACTGCACATTGGCTCCTCACCTCAGAGCTGCACCCGCTGTGCTGAGGGCTCCTACCGCAGCCAGGGCACTCTGCAGGACTCACTGATGCTTGTCAGCACCGAAGAAAGAAAGAAAGAAAAGAATGATATTAACTAAAAACCTATTACAAGCACAAATCAGTGGAAATTCAGCGTGGCAGGTGGTCATAGGGGTCGTGCCCAAGTGTTCTTGTTCTGTAAATAGCTTCACCATCAATTTGCACCTGCTAAATCACCTTCTCTGCATGGACAGGGGGTAAGAAAAACGATGTTTTCTACTTCAGCCAGTTTTGTCCGTATTGCTCAGAGCTTCCCCTAAAAGGGCAAAGCCCTTCATGTAGCTGTCCCACAACAGACAACTGCTCCAGCCTCCGAGAAACCATCTGGTTCCGTCCATAGAGCAGACTTGAAGGCACATGACTCCTGTGAATCTGCTGGGGATCATTTATATCATTCAGCTTCCTTGCTCAATGTAAATGAATATGGAAACTCGATGCTTCTCCCAGCTCTGAAATTCAGCTGGCTCTGGGGAGAAATAGAGTAATGCTTCAAAATGGCACAGAAGTATTTCATAGCTTAGGAGGAACAGTAAGAGTGGTGATGACTGATGAGGACTGCGATTGGCAAAACTCTGCTCTGGTTGAAAGCCAACCAGCCACACACAACAAGGAGTGAGAGGCGTCAGTCTGGCTCAGACCAGGGATGGAGAAAGGTTGGGGGAGTTTGCTTCACTGTGCACAAACCAACTGGACTCTCGCTGGGTGGGTGAAGGCTCTGCTGCCCGATAAGCAGCCAGGAGCAGACAGTGACCCACAGCATGTCACAGAGAAGAGGAGGAGGATCAGGAGGACCCAGTAGCCTCAGGGCAGGGCAGGGAGCTGAGCACTGTGCCCACACCTCATGTGAAGCTCTCAATCACTGGATCAGCAAAGACCATCCCCACAGGCTGTTTCATGATATATTTTTTTCCCAACCAATGCAGTCTGGGTCATTTGAAATGAGTTTGTAACTAGTTTGAGGCTGATAAATGCTGTTAATGGGTGAAATTATTGCTTGCTAAGAGACCCAGAAAACCCACATGTGTTTTTTTCCCAATGCTTCTTCAGTACATACTTGAACCTGGCTGTAAATTGTTCCAGGGTCACTGCAGATGCTGGAGTCCTTACAAACGTGGACAAAAGTGGTTTCCACCAGCCTGCTAGCCCCATCTCTAGAGAAGAGGTATTACCATCACATATGGAACACTTCTGCACCACCTTTTGCAGCAGAACCATTTCTGTCGCTACTGGCCCTTCTCTGCCACATGCCACGGCCACTGCTCCACTCCCCAGGGCCACGGTAAGACTGCCTTCAAGTACAAGCTGGCAGCCTGTGACATCTCCTGCGACAAAATGGGCTCTACTTCCACATTTGCCACAGGATGTAACCAGCTCGGCCTTTCCTCGTGGCTAATTTGCACGTTTGTGTTTCGAAGAGAGCGGCGCCCGGCCGCTCTGCCCAGCTCAGTGATGAGATCTGCTGTCCCTCACACATCCTGCACACTCAGTGGCTGGCTTGTTTTCTGGATTGCATCATTTATTGCAGCTAATCAGCCTCGCTACTGGCGCTGCATAGCTGGTGGTAATCAGGACATGTTCTTCACCACAAAACACTTCATTATCACACTCAAAGTCTCTTCTGGAGCTACTGAGACCAAACAAAAGGGAAAGTGGGTTCCTCCTCAGCACTGCATACTGATGTTTGCTTTTTCCATGTAACTGAGGAAGAAATGGGGCATTTAACGAATTTTGTGGAAAACTCATCTCTTTAAGCTGTTCCAGAAGAGGATGAAAGTCTCTTTCCCATCCCCACGCCTGACACTGGGGATTTCTGCCTGCACTGCACTGCTGTGAGCGAGGCCCCGTGGCTCGGCAGAGCCCTGGCACAGAGCAGTACGAGCTGAGGGGGTGTGCAAGAGGGGCAGCGGGTTGGCTGAACCAAGGAACGCCACAGTGGCCAATGCCACTGATCCACAGGGTTCTTCCTCGCCTCTGCAGCAAGGTCTATGATTGCTCCCACCACTCACACCTACATGACACAGGGCAGAGCAGCTTGGACAGATCGTTGCTGATGGGCCCAGGGTAAGACAGACGCAGGTGGGTCTGACGCCAACAGTAAAAAACAAAAAGCCTCGTTTGTTGATAACTGAAACATCAGGTAATTACTTAATTGACTCCATGATTTCTGCCTTGGAACAGCAGCCTGCAGCACTCAGGCTAAAAGCAGAAGCCCATTAGTAGTGCTAGCAGCAGTTTACCTCTCAGGCCACAGAGGAGCAGAAGAGCGGAGCATGTCCTGTGCAGGGCAATATTTGGAACAGCAAGAGACACACTGTGTCCATGCAGCTGCTTCAGACATGGCCCCAGGGAAAAGCATCAGCTGTAAGGAACAAACCAACGCTGCTTCCCCAGCCCTGCCTGTGCCTGGCCACAGCGACAGGAGCAGCGAGGTCACTGCTACGGCCCCCCTCGGGGGGCAATGGCAGTGGTCAGTGTATACCCATCCTCCTTCCCTGTGCAAAGAAACCAGTTTTCAAAAATGATGGTGAAATCCTCAGGCTGAGGGGTCCCTGCTGGCACCTAGAGCCTTTCTGCTGTGGACATGGGAAATTACTCCAGTCGAAAGAGAGACACGCATCCAAAATGTCCAGAATTGAGATATCTACACAGGAAAACAGGAATAAGACTCAAGCAAGACTTATGGTTAAAAATTCAGCATAAAAGTGATTCAGCCCAGTTCCTGCAGGGCAGGGAGACTCTCATCCCCTCCCAGTTGCTGCTCTGCCACCCTGGCACAGGACACATCAAAGGTTTAAACCAGCAACAGGCAAACAAGGGAGCAAAGACATGAGAAAGATATTGCAGAGAAGCCCCGAGAGAGTGGGAAAGGACAGCTTGGAAGGAATAAGGTTCCTTGCTCTTCTCATAAGCCACACCAACCATAACATCATTTGGCAGGAGCTTGCCAAAACACATCCTCAAACCAAAGAGCTGCAAGCCCTCGGTGCTGTCATGGCGCTCGCTGCCAGCCAGCGCTTCCCTGGGGCAGACACCGACCCCTCGGCCGCCGGGCAGGAGGCTGGGGAGGGCACGGCCGGTGCAGCCCGGCACAGCCCCACGCTGGCAGCAGAGCCCGGCCAAAGCAGCTGTCAGTGCTGCACACCAGCAGCCTCCACTCCCAGCACACAGCAGTGTCCCGGCTCGATGGGCTTTGGCAGCAATGCAGCCTCCCCTCTGCAGGCCTCGGCTGTCATCGGCTGCTGCAGCAGTGCAGTGGGGCAGCAGCTGCAGCTCCAACGCCGCAAGGTAACGGCCGGCTGAACGCGAGGCTTGGCCCCAAAAGACCCAGGGACAATGTATAACTTCTTACAGGAAACAATCACTCCTATAGTTCCCATGAACTTCTGTCACCAGGCCAGGGAGGAGGGAAGGCATTAGTCATGAACAAGCAGATGGTTTGACTTATGTAAGACTTGGTCTTCCTTTCTTTTGAAGGAAAAAAGGCTGCATTTGTCCCCGGAGGCTTCTAGAGACCCCCCTCATGCCCAGTCCTTCCAGTGGTGGGGCACTTGGGACTGCAGAGAAAGCTGCTAAGCTGGGACTCTGCTCCTGCAAGGAGCAAGCCCATTTCTTTTGCTGAGCAGCACAGTGAGCTGCTACGGATGGAAGATGCAGAGCTTTCTAAACCCCAGGGAGCGAGCACCCTTGGCTCCGGGGATGCACACGAGCCTCTCTCCATGGAGGCACACTTTGCAGATGGGACAACAACTGCTGGGGCTCAGAAGGGGATGGCCATGCTCAGAGGTACAGGGCATCACGTCAGGGCTCCTCAGAGCCCAGTGCTCCCCCAGGGCTCTGGCAAGACTCTGCACTGGCCTAGTCACCATTAAAAACATGATTTTTTGAAAAGACTTTTCTGAAAGGAATGAAAAAATGGACAAGATGACTGGCTAAAGACAGACATTCATCATGAGTTTCATCAGCCTTCACTGGCAGCGCATAAGGAAAGGGTTAAACATTTATTGCTTGTTGGCTGAGACAGAGAAGGATGGGAAACAAGCACATTTGCTTTAAGCCAGCGTGCAAAGGCTGGGGCTGGTGGCCAGCACCAGGGCAGCCTTGGCCACACGGAGCCCCCAGGTAGCACAGGGCCCTGCAAGAGCCGCAGGACTGTGTCCCCTCGGGTCGCCAGAGTCTGCAGGAGCTCTCTGGAGGAGCAGCCAAAGCATCTGCAGCCCCATCACCCTGTGGAGCTCATGCTCAGATAATTTTCAAAGTCCTCCAGGCACTTCATTACCTTAATTAAGATATTTGTTTTTGTTAAATAGAACCGATCGCGTTTGCATGCCCACAGAGAGGCGTCTTACTCATACCGACGGCCACTCGGGTGGAATTAGAGCTGCCAGGAGGGCATCTGACCTTTGGATGCTGACAGCAGGCATTATTAGCTTTGAAGGGCTGGGATAAGTTTTGCTCCGGTGCCAGAGCTTTGTTCCCAAGACACAAACCTCCCCTGGTTTCACAGCATCAAGTTTCTGAAAGGGAAGGGAAGAAGCCTCGAAGCAAACACGCAACACTGGCCTACCTGCAACACTCACTCTGATCTCAGTGTTTGAAATTCAGTACATTTCATTTCTTGCACTTTGTTCTCTTCAAACACTTAAAAAGGCTTCAACAGCTGTTGTCTTCAACCCAGCTGAGGCCTGAAGTGATCCTGAAGCGCACCAGGAACGCAGAGCTGCTTTGCAGCCAAGCTGCAAACATAGAAAGGTTTCCAATTCCACGCAGCTCTGCGGTGTTTGCAGAAGATGGATAACGCTGCAATCCCTAAGGCCTGCTAAAATCTGGTTTCTGGTGTTTCTGTAGAGAGTAAGCCTGTAGGTGTATATTAACTGGGAAAAAAAGTTAACAAAAGTTGGGAAACACTCTAATTTTTCCCTCTGCTACAGTAGCCAGCTCAGGCACAGACACAGCACCACTTCCCTGATGGAGCAGGCAAGCTCCACACTGGCTGCAAGGGCTTCAGATACACTCCAGTGTTGACACCTGTCCAGTAGGCAGCTTGGGCATGGGGGCACTGTACTGGGGGTTGGCTCTGCAGAAACCCCTCCTGCCTTGCAGACGTCCCCACCAAGGAGGATCTCACCACCAGACATGCACTACCCTGTCTGGGAGGACAGACAGCTAACCTGACAGAGCAAACAGCGCAGAGCTGGTCCTGTGCCACCACCACACCCTGCTGGAGCCCAGGCAGTGGGCAGGCAGGGTGCAAACACTGGCAGCATCCCACCACAGACACCTCCTGCCACACAGACACCACCACACAGACACCCACTGCCATGCAGACGGGCTCTCCAGCACACACACAAGATGCAGCCACCACAAATCAGCAGAGGGAAGGGCTGCAGCTCCAGGGAGATGGGGGACACTGTTCTGGTTGAGTGCTGGAGCAGGAAAGGAGACTTTTAGCAGAAATAAATCAAAATTCAAACTAAGCCTAGAATGTACCAAACCCCACACACACTCTGCACTGAACCCTCCACACACTGCAGCAGCACTGGCTGGTGCCAGCCTCTCCCACGCTGACGAGCTCTCTCCAGGCCAGCCCCAGGGGAATTTACTTCTTCAAAAATGCTTTGCCAATTTCAAGAATCAATCTCATCTGGCAAACCCACCCATCCCTCTCCACAGGAAATTAAACATATGCTCACAGGGAGTGTCTCCAAAACACAGGCACATCCACTCAGGAAGATCCCTGCCGCGTGACCCATGCTGTGCCCACCACAGCCAGCCCCAGAGCTACAGCTGCTGGGCAGCCCTGGAAGCTGAACGTGCCACGGAGTGAGGGCAGCAGGGAGGAAAAACACACACTAAATGGCCCAAGGCAGGTGCAGTCCAGCCACAGGGGGAGGTCATAATACTCTTAGCAATTAACATATACCCTTATCAACAAAGAGTGTGTGTCAGCTGCTGGCAGGTCAGAGCAGAGCAGAGCTCAGCAGCTCACTGCTGCCCAAAGGCACCTGCAGCCCTACCCCAGCCGAAGGCAGCAGCACGGTCTGTGACATGTCTCTGAAATGAGGGGCCTGAGATGACCCCGTGACCCCCCAAGGGCCCAGACCCCGCAGGGCCCTGGCTCTCGCTGGCAAGGGATGCTCCTCACTCAGCGCAAGGGCCAGAGCACGGCTGCAGGCTGGCGGCTGGCTGCACAGTGTGACCCGTGGCTCCGTGCCGGTGAGCACAGGCACCGGCCGAGTGGCATGGCCAGGCACAGCCCACGCCACGGGCTTGCTGCAGGCTTTGGGCATGCCACAGCACACTCCTCCATTCTTGTTTTACACAGGGATGGGAAATGTTTACCTCGCTTGCTGAAAGCACTTGAATGTCTTTACACAAGGAACAAACAGGTATGACTGACGTGGATTATTTGCTTGCAGTCTTGCTGACTGTATTACTCGCTGCACTTCCAGTCCAGGTTCAGGGCATTAATCACTCTGAATCCTGCCTCCGATTCCTTTCTATGTCATTTTCTCATCCACTCGCTGTGAGCCTGAGGAGTGACCGACTTTTGATGAAGGCTTGTTGGACCCATCTAGGTGTGGAACTATTGGATCCAGATAAATCAGAAGCAATTTGCCCTCTGTGCATTACGCGGGTGCGAACCCGCACCCTCGGGGGGTCACCCAGCTACGGAGGCGCTGGGGAGTTACGGAGCCGACCTGAGGGCACTGACGGGCTCTGCAGGGAATGGCCCCTCACAGCATCTTCCTCTGAGGCAGGCGCGGGACGGGCCGCGGGGCTGCAGGATGGGTTGTGGGGCCGTGGGGCTATGGGACGGGCTGTGGGACAGGTAGCAGGACGGGCTGTGGGGCTGCGGGATGGACTGTGGGGCTGCGGGACGGGCTGTGGGGCTGCGGGATGGGCTGTGGAGCTGTGGGACGGACTGTGGGGCTGCGGGATGGGCAATGGGGCTGCGGGACGGACTGTGGAGCTGCGGGACGGGCAGAAGGACGGACTGTGGGGCTGTGTGGCCGCGGGATTGCGCTGAGGGCGGCCGCTGCCCCGGCCCCGGCACAGCCCGTAGCGCGGGCGGCTGGCGCCACCTGCTGGCGGCTGCGGGCACAGGCGCGGGACGGGGCTCGGGCCGCAGGGTGCCGGGGCCGCAGGGTGCCGGGGCAGGAACGACCCCCGCAGAACAGCACTGTGCAGTGTGAGAACAGGGAGCCAGGGCAGCTGTCTGGCCATGGAAAGCCCACGGGCACGAGTGGGCTTCACACAGCGGGCGGCTGGAGGGATGCCAGTGCCACGGTCCCCTCTCTGCCCCACGCTGATAATTAACAGCCGTGTGATCAGCTTTTGGAAAGAAAAGCAAGCTGATTCTTTCCGTGCTTCACGGCCATCGCTGCTCTCTGCATCTCTAGAGCAATACTAACTTAGTTCTGTGCCGGTGAGCACTGAACTGCCTAGAGAGGCTCACGGCGTGCATGTCTGGGGAAAACGGCAGCACAGCAACAGGAGAGGGGGTGCTGATCCCCTCCAAACGCATGAAGGGCCATGGGCAGTCACCCCTACTCACTGCTGCCAGCTCCGACCCTGCCGTGGGGTCCCGCCGTCTCTGTTCACTCACCTCTAGCTGTTCATTACTGGGGTTCCAGTGCAATCAGCTTCACAGCAGAAATCTCTTCAGAATAAAGAAGGTTCCCATTGTTTTCACCTAAATGCATTTTCATTAACACTTAAAGGAAGAAACATGGGGTACATCTTGCCTGGTGTAGGTGAGCACAGGCCCTGCCACACTGTGGAGATGGGCAAATCTACACCCCCCTGGAGGCAGTGCACTGGGGTTTTTTATTGCTTTGACCTCTCTTCCTGTGTGTCTTCACCATCTGCCCAGGGCTGGGAGGAAAGAGCCCGTCTGTGCTCGCAGCGATTCCTCTAAACACACACAGAACACTCAGCCGTGGGGTGACCGTGGGCCTGGCTCGTGGCTTTGCGGGAGCAGCAGCTGGGAGAGGCCACGGGGCTGCTGCGGGTGGCTCCAGGGGAGCCCAGCACGGGGTGGGGAAGGGGCAGGCAGGGCCAGGCAGGGTGGCAGCCACACCACTCCCAGAGGAACACACTGAAACGACAGTGGGTGTTTTTGAGAAAAGTTAAGCGTTTTTATTCAACAGGATGAGTCCACCCCCAACCAGTGGCTTCATCTACATGGCATCACCAGCATACATGACAGAGGACCCACTCAGACACTCTAGCTGAACGGCATCTCACCACACGTTACAGAGACAACACCAGAGGAAGGGACGGGGTCCCCGGGCAGGCAGCCGGCGTCACACGGCTCCCCGCTGTCCCCAGGCCCGTCCCCACCGCCCGACGCAGCATTCCAAGCACATCAGACTCGGGACGCTACCGCTGCACCGTGAGAACCACAACACGGCTAGTGAAACACAGCCCAGGGGTTACACAAACGACCTGCCCAGGGAGGAAAGTGCACTGTCATCACCCCCTGGGACCCAGCGCCTGGGTGTCTGTACCCACTGAGGCCGCCGTGGGTGCCCTGGCTTTCCAGCCGAGCCCCAGGGAAGAACTGGCAAGCACTGAGGTGCCCTTGGAGAAGCGGCTGTGGCACCGCAGAACGGGCGGGCGAGAGCCAGTGGGGTCTGCAGGAGCCAGGCCAGGGACCAGCACTCGCTCTGCACAGCAGAGAAACAACCGCCCCCTGCCCAGGCCCTCGGCTCGGCTGCCACAGCCCAGGCAGGGGCTATGAGGATCCCACACCTCGGGCAGGGCCGTGCTGATCCTGCACCCTCCACTCTCACCACAGTTGGGGCCCCGAGTTTCACAGTGAAACGTTCTCCGTGAACGCTCTGAAGCCGACAGTCCTTACGCCTTTACAGAGGTATTGAGGCTCAGGGTAAAGTCACTCATGAAACAGGAGCAGGTTCCAGTTATCACACTCCCACAACGTACGTGTTTCACCTTAGTGCCCAGTTAGCTTACAGAAAAACACATTTCTTCCCTTACATGTACAGTAGTTACTGCTACGGCCTGAACTCCGTGTTAAAAGGGGCGAGTCTGCTCTCCAGTAAAACTCTTGGCTTTCTTTTCTTTAAAAACAAATGACAAAGGACTTCAAAAGCAATCACCCCCAGCACAACACAACTGTACAAAGGAAACCATGATGTGTACAGCTCCTAGGACATTAACTCCAAGGGTTTGTTCTGGTGCTCAAAAAGGCACTTAAAGATAAGAAAGCAATTGTATTGAAAAAACCCACAGCAGAACAAAACAAAACCAAATGAAGGGGAACAAAAGGCAATAACTTAATAGAAAGACACTGGAACTTGCACGTACCTTTGAAAGTAAGAAGGGAGGGAAAAAACCCCTAGTAAACATGGGTTTGCTGTCAAGTCACCCTTGAAAGTACATTAAAAATCCAGCAGAGTGGCAAAGGGAACGTTCTCCAGGAACTAGATGGAAAAAAGAGACTAAAACATGGCTGGCAAGGAACAGGCAGCTCTGGTGCCAAACGGCCTCTCCCCTCCCCAGAACGCACCCGCCGGGGCAGGACCGGGCTGAGGGGCTGCTGAACGCCCGCTGCCCGTGCTCAGAGCGGCCCCGGCCGCAGGGGGAGCCTGCCTGGGGAAGGGGTGAAAGGTGAGAAAACCAACACCAGTGTGAAGCACTGTGGTAATTACAAACGTCAGCAACGTAACAGACAGCACACGGAGCCCGCTTCCCCTCACAGCACCACACGGAACGAGGACAGAGCCCCCGGGCAGGGCTGTGCCCGTGGCATGGGACCCACAATGAGGACAGAGATCCCCGGGCAGGGCTGTGCCCGTGGCATGGGACCCACCAAGAGGACAGAGCCCCCCTGGCAGGGCTGTGCCCGTGGCATGGGACCCACCATGAGGACAGAGCCCCCCGGGCAGGGCTGTGCCCGTGGCATGGGACCCACCATGAGGACAGAGCCCCCCGGGCAGGGCTGTGCCCGTGGCATGGGACCCACCACGAGGACAGAGCCCCCCGGGCAGGGCTGTGCCCCTGGCACAGGACCCACCCCCCGGCGGCTTTGCCTTTGTATTTCTGTTTGAATTATTATTACCATTACAGGGTTTTATTTTTACACTGAGCTACCTACTAAGTGCAGAGGTTTGGTGAGTGGCATCGGGTGTCACCTAACTTAGCCTATGTTCTGTACAGTTTACATGTTCACAGCTACTTTGCAGCGTTGAAGCGAGTACAGCGCTATATACATGGGCTGGCAGGGGCAGGAGCGGGGTGCGGGACGGACACCGGCACAGCGCCAGCAATGGGCTCAGCACCAGCGATGGGCTCAGCACCAGCGATGGGCTCAGCACCAGCGATGGGCGCAGCCGCCTTGGCTGGGGCCTCCACAGCCTCCAGCCGCAGGCGAGCCGGGGCCTGCAGCGGTGCTGCAGACAGGATGAAGGAGGGAACAAAGCCAAGCCTCAGGCAGGGGCAGGTGAGCACAGGATGAGGCAGCAGGGCATCGAGTGTCTTGGCCCAGGGACGGACAGGAGAGCAGAGCAGCAGTCAGAGGTGGCAAGGAAGGAGGACGAGCAGCGAGGAGCCACCGGCATGGCCCTGCCACGCAGCTGAGCCCCACAAGGCCGCTGCCCTGTGCTGGGGAGGTACGTGACCGTGTGGAAGGAACCAAATGAAACCACAGGTCACTGCAGGGAAATCTGCACACAAAACAAACTGCAGGAGAAGCACAGAGTGTCTTGAGTTCAGCGCTTACAGAAAGACTCGGCTATGGGATAAAGGACCACGCAATCCCCAGCGCTTTCTGTATATGGGTTTTTTCTGTGTTAACTGTTCAGAGGAAAAATGAGATGTAGGTTATTTGCATAAACTCAAACTCGTATTCTATAGTACAGTACAGAAAGTGCAAAGTATCACCCCATCAGATGGGTTCTGCATCTGACACGGTCAAATATGGCTCATGCTGTTCATGCAAGACGATGCAATCTGAGTCAAGACCCTCATGTGCTGCTGTGCAACTTCTGCTACAGGAAGGTGGTTGTACCAGAGCCTCCTCGTCCGTTCAGTCCCATCTGCTGAGACACCACTGAGGTTTTTTTATTGGAAAAAAGGAGAAGAAAAGAAAAAGTAGCGTGTGGGGAAAGGGGAATGAAGCGATTAAAACTGAGAGTTGCTCTGTTTACGCTTTACCACAGGTTAGTCCTTGTTCCTTCTGCAATCTTCTAGAAAACCAGAGTCCCGTCGGCCCTGTGGCGTGGCGGGGCAGCCTGTGTCCCGTCCCTGCACGTGTGGCTCTGTCCCCTCCTGCCGCAGCCCTCATGGCACACGCATGGGCAGCCCCCTGTCAGCCTGGCAGCAGGCAATCCCAGCTCTTCCCTGTGGGCCAGCACTGAGCAAACCCCACTGTACCTTCCCCCCACCCCCTTTGCTTTAAATGCCAGAAGACACAGGAAATCAATCCCAGGATTGGCCTCGTATTGCTCGACACACAGCTGCTACGCACCTCCACACACACACACACACACACACACACACACACACACACAGAGATAGCCTGGAAAGAAACCCCAAAGCAGCCCAACGTCTCTAGAGAGCACATTTCAGAGCCAGTTGCTGAGGTAAATCTACTTTTTTAAAAACAGTCCCCGAATTCTGTACACTGCTTGGAACACAGGGCCACAGAGCGTGCGTCCCGCCNCGCCGACAGCGCCGGCTTGAAGGTGGTCAGCATCTCGGCGGTGGAGCTGCTGCTGCGGCGCATGGCGGCGTCGGGGTCCCGGATCAGGATGGTGTGCAGAGGGCTGGCGGGCTCCGAGTTGGCGGCGCCCATCACGGGGTTCTTCATGGGTTCCAGCGTGTCCAGGACCACGTCGGGGGCCTGTTTGGCCGTGTTCTGCCTCTCCAGCTCCCGCAGCTCGTTCAGTGCCGTGCTCATGGTCTTCTCGATGTCCTGCGNGCCGAAGCACTGCGAGCTGGGAGGCATCTCCGCAGGGCCGGGGCGCGCGGGGCTCTGCGCACACACACCCCTACGTGCAGCCAGCCCCGCGGCTCGGGCCACGCACCCGCTCCTCCGCGCCCGGCCGAGCTCCCGCCGCGGCTACATGGTGCCCGACTTATCGGCCGAGCCGCTGGGGAAGAGCTTCTCGGTGGGGGTGACGGCGGGGCTGCCCAGCCCCGAGCTGCTGCTGCTGCTGGNTGCCGTGCTCATGGTCTTCTCGATGTCCTGCGAATGCCATGACATGGGGATGTCAGCACCGTGCCACGGCGCTGGCCCTGTACCCTCCTCACCCTGGCACGACGGCCGTGAGGGGGTCTCTGAGCTCAGCCAGCCCACATCCCCATGGCACGGCCTCCATGTGCCCAGCCATGCACGCTGTCCAGAAGGTGAACCCAGCTCAACTACAAGTGCCTCTTTAAATTAATCAGCCTGCCTCCAACTGCAGTGCTGACGGTCTCACTCAGAAGTAGTGAGGCCACAGTTTGGCTTCACTTAAATCCACCTTAACTGAATTAAAGCCACTAACTCAGCAAGTGACCACCTGAAACGTGATTTAAGGCAACTGAATCAATCGTTTAGGAAGTAGCTCCAGGTAACTGTCCTTGCTGTTCTCGTGTAGAGGAGTTCTTAATCCTGTGAGGCGTACAAAATGCTCAGTGAGCCTCAGATGACGCTCAGAGGATCAGCAGGAGGGAAATAATTATCAAGTTAGCTCTAATTAACTCTATTAAGCTGTTCAGATAATGAGTGAAAACGTTCTCCCAGAGCTAAGCTTCAGGACTACCACGTCCAGCAGCCCTGCAGACTTCACTGTAGCTCTGTATTTACATCAGCCGGCTGAGACTCTTTTTGAAGGTTTGAAAAAACAACCCAAAACCCCACGAAAACTGCACACACTGTGCTCTGTGCCCAGCACCCACCCGTCCCCCTCAGGCTCCTGCAGCGCCAGCCCTGCACCAGGCTGGGGAGCACGGCCCCAGGCGCTGCCACGTGCAGCTGCTGCCACAGCCCAGCCCACACGTGGGGCACACACTACCCCGTCCTGGGGCACAGGGCACCCTGTCCTGGGGCAGATGAACTGCCTCAGCTCGAGCCGTGGCTCAGACATGTGCTGTGCTACCACCCTAAGTCTGCACATCCATCACCCCAAACACAAGCTCTTGCTGGACAGAGAAGCCGGGCAGCGTGCTGCAGAGCAAGAGAACAGGAGCGTGGCTGGTGGAGAAGCAAACAGGACAGTAAAGAGTTCTTCCTTTCTGTAATCATCATCCATTATCCCACTGAGAGCAGCTGATTGTCCGTGGCACAGCCCTGTGGCAGTGCAGCTGCTGCCAGGAGGCAGGCAGCATCATCCCCAGCCCAGGCACCACCGAGCAGCCACAGCCGCCGCTCCTGCTGGAGGGGGCATCAGGCAAAGTGCCTGAACGGCTTAAAGCGGGGAGGAGAGGCTGCTGGGTTTGGGGTGTCCTGAGGGTACCTGGCTGGGGGCCTCCTGCCCACACAGGGAGAGGAGCCCTGCAGGCTGTGCTGGAGGGAACATGAACTTAAGGAGCACCCTGGCACCCACAGCCCAGAGTGATGCCGGTGATTTCACATGGCTGCAGGCATTAGATTGGGATTAGACCAACATTTTGAGGTCTCAGCTACAAACAGACAGTGAGAAACCCGAAATGCTTTTCTCAAAACACTGAGCACCAAATTCTGATCTGGCACTTCGGTTTTCTCCATCCAAGCTCCTGAGGAGCACCAGCTGAACACAATGTGCATGCCTTCCTGGGGGAGGCAGGAGCTGTAGCGCGATTCGGTGGTGGATCAACGCTTCTGGCTGTTGGTTCCAAGAAACAAGGTTTGTGGAAGGAGGCAGCACCTTCTACCCAAGCAGCCACTGCAGCTGGAAAAGCGGGCAGGCTGTTGGCTGCTCGTTGTCCTTGAACCCTCACAGCTACACCAGCACTGTCATTCTGAGGGGCGCTGCGGAACTGCCCGAGCGCCTTTCGATCCCTGGGCACCCAGAGCCACCTCACAACCCTCTTACCTCAGCAAGTGCTTCTGTTTCTAGAGATTTCTGATCTCCGAGACTACTGTGCCTGGTGGATCCGCAGGTGGGTCTCAGCGGGTGCCCCTCAGACAAGGCCTTCCTGTCTGGGAAATTGATGCTGCCTGCGCTGCCGAATGTCGCCATTCTGCGCTTTTCAGGACTCTCGATCCTGCCCCTGTTAAGGGGGATTTTGTGGGGGCTGCTAGGGCAGGCCGCTGCTCGAGGAGGAGTGTCTATGGCAGGCCCCATGCCTCGGGGTGGGCTGTGGGTGTCCCCCCCGCTGCGACGGCGAGGGATAGCCGCGCCGTCAGACCTCAATCTCACTCTGCAAAGAATCCAGCACAACAGCACGTCACCGTCTGGCACGCCCAAAGCGGCTGCTGCAAGCTGCAAGGCAACTGCTCAGCTCAGAGTTCACAGCGAGCCACGCTTGAGCCTTCCAGCTCCAGACACTAAGGCAAGAGGGAAGACAGACAGCGCCAAGAAAGGGACAGCATCGTACCTCCCTTACCTGCTCAGATCTATGTCAGCAACGCACAAGAAAAGTCCCTCCACGCTCACACGATTCTGCATTGCCCACGGGAGCCTTCCCTCTGTCCTGCCCTACCCCACACACGTGACGAGCTCCCAGGGGAGCGGGGCCTCCCTCCTTACCGGCCCATCACGCCCCCGAAGCCGTAGTCCAGGATGTGATCCGTGGGAGACTGGATGTCGTTCTTGGACGAGGCCTTGTCATCCAGCAGCGGCCCGCTGCTCGCCTCGCTGTCTGCCTTCTGGCTCAGGCTGTCGGAGAAGGCATCGTCCCTGCGGAAAGGAGCCCATCAGCACCAGGGCTCTGCCCCGGCCAGAGTCCAGCGCACGGTGGGGCCTGGACACTGTGGCTTGGGCTGGACCAAGGCCACCACTCCGAGAACCTAGCACCTGGAAAGACAAACACCCTGTCTCCACACCCCCTGTGCTGGCGTGGCCACTCTGATGAGCCCAGGCACAGCACTTGTCACAAAGCAGCAGCTGGCAAGGACCCCGGGACCAGCACAGCACCAGGGCAACATGCAAGGGGCAGGGCCGGGACTAAGCCTGGCCTGTGCCACTCTGAGGAGCCGGTGGGAGATGGGCTCCAGGCACACTGAAGCACATCCGTTCAGCGCTTGGCTTCATCAGCGTGCATGAGAATTAGTGTGAGGCAATAACAAAGAGAGGCCAATCAGAACAGGTTCAGACTCCTCCCCAGAGGCATCGCACCAGGGGGAATCTGGCCACCTATTTCAGGTGGCCCAAGCACACCCTGCGTAGGTAAGTGACCTTAACGTCCTGCACCCACACTTGCCACTTTACTCACATGTCTTGCACCACGATGTACTGGTGGGGTATGAGGCCATCCACACCGTTGTGCCTCCCTTCCCACCAGTCCTCTGACGCCCGATGGTACAGGAGCAGCGAAGCCCCTTTCTTAAAGGACAGCTCTCGCGGAGATCTGCCAATGTAGTCAAACTTTGCTATGGCTTCAATCTGCTCCACTTCTGCAAAGGAGAGAAGCACAGACAGAGAAAAGCTTAGTGCAATAAACACAAGGGCACAGTAACTCCTAGGAAGAGGCACGTCACCAGAACAGCAGCAGCAGTGCTGCCCTGGCTTCCCGAGAGCATCTTACAGACTGCACACCAGGGTATTCTCAGACTGGCCTTCTAGACTTCCTGGCCTTTCTCACAGACTCACAGACAACCAGCAAATACAAAAAGCTACAAACCAGAAGGGGAGTAGTTGAAATTTCCCCGTGTGCATATGGCACAGTCATCCACACTCCTATTTTCTATCTATAAAGTGATTTCTTTGGTTACAGAACCCCATTATCCCTCAGACTGGGATCCTGCCAAGCCGTGTCAGATGCTGGGACCAAAGCTCTGCTTACCTTCTCTCCCTTTCCTTATTCTGGAGACAGTTGGGCCTGAATTATTGATGAGTAACAAATCCCCCTTTGAGGATTCCCATGGAAACTGACTGTGGCTGGGCAGCTGCTCCACACCACCCCCACATCTGCAGACCTGCCAGCATACTACCTCCCTGCTCCTCCACTCCTTTCAGTTTAACCTCTACCAAACACCAGGCATTCATAAACTGGAGGCTTAGGCCCTGAAATGTAAGTGGGCTGAGGCAGGACTTCACTGTAGGAGGTCACAGGCCCACCAGGAGCCTTTTAGCCCCTGCTCAATGGTATCACAGTGGGAGCTGAGGCTGCACTCCAGATGGAGCCTGTTGGTGTGGAGCAGCCTGGCTCTCCTGCAAATCTCTTTCCAGCTGGGAGCACTGAATCCCAGAGAAACTGCTGCAGTGACAGCAGGATCAGAGGGGAATATTCTGGAAGAATATTCTGGAAGAAAGGAAGTGGGGAGGCCAGGAGGGCTGGGGTCTGGCTGGGGGGGAGGAGTGCACAGCAAGGGAGAGGGGAAGAAGGAGTATGTAAATCCACACAGTAAAGCTGCTCCTCTCCTCTGCACTTGCACCACAGTTAAATCACCTGGAAACTCCAATCAGAGCTATGAATGTGACCACCCAAGCACAAAATTGGCTAAATGGCAGCTTGCTCTCCTTCATCCCCTGGTGCTGGCGGCTCCCGTTTGCAGCTGAAGGCAGCCCCTGAGCTGTGCAGCCCAGCTGAGCCCACAGAAACAGCGTCCTCACGGAGGTGCCAGCCCTGCCCAGCCCCACAGCCCGTGAGGAGGGTGGTGCACAGGCAGCTCCGGCAGAGCCCGCCCCGCTGCCCCAGCTCACCGTCGTCGCTGGTGTGCGGCTCCGTGCCGTTGTCATGATCCACCTCATCGATGGTGCCCGGCTCGCTGTGCGGGCTGTCACTGCAAGGAAGCACACCACACTCTCAACGGAGGAACAACACTCTCTTCCTAAGGTACTCAGCAAAGGCAAGTTGGCGAGGGAGACTGTGTCCCCAGTCGCCCTTGAAAGAGTTCTGGCCTTAGTCTTCGTGGGGCTGAAATGGTCATTTTACATCAGAGCAGACCCCTGACTTTACAAGAGTCCAGCCCAGCAGGGCCTACAACTGTGGTTTGCTCTGAACACACTGCTGTGAATCTGCTGCCAAAAGGTGTTGTATAAACAACATTCCTGTTGGAAACCTCTTTCTCCTGAAGTTTTTCCTGAGGTTTATAATGCTGAGTCAGCATGAGGAAAACAGAAATGAAACCTCAGCTAAGTGGCCTCTGTTTTCACCAGCAAGGCCACGAGGAAAAGCAAAGCTGACATCCAGAAGCACGGGCTAGCTGGTTGGACGTGCAAAATCCTCTTAGCTTCAGGCAGGTATTTATAACTAAGAACAATGCAGGCGGCCTGATACAGACTAAGATTCTTAGCCAGTACTGAACACCTCAGGCATATCACACACACATCACTTGCACACCTAATGATTACATTTAAAGGGATAAATGCAAGAAGGCACGTCCCTTCTGCAGACAGGCACATTCACCCCAGCACCGAGCTCAGCCTTAGGCTCAGCTGCCCTTAATTTAAGTCTGACCCTCCCCAAAGCTCTCCCCCTACCCCATTCTGTCAGGGATCAACTCCCAAGAGCCCTGTTCCCACACTTTTGTGAGCTGAGGTCAGTCCTCTGTCTATCAGGAATCAAGCCAAGGCCCTGCACTGTGTCATAGGTTCACTCCTTACATCCAGTGCCAGAAGATAACCCTCACGAGGGCCTCTGGCTCCAAGTCCTGCCCTCTCCTTACCAGTATTCTTCCCCTCCAGTCATGCATTTCTCGTAGATAGGTCCTTCCAGCTCCCTGTGGCTGGGGAAGATGCCCTCATGGTTAGTGATGATGGTTTTGATGACCTCATTGACATGGGCCTGGCAGGACACCGGATCTTGCCCGTCTGGAATGTGCATCAGAGTGGGCCCAAAGCAGATGGCCAGGTTGTAGGGATCCATCATGTTCTCATCGCTGTACTGTGACAAGCTGCAAGCACAAGCGTTAGGGAGTAGAGTGCCGACTTTCCCTGCTCACTCAGGAAAATCCCCCACCAAACCACTGCCCAAACAAGCAGCCACCACCGAGCTGTACATCTTCCCCAAGCACACACTCACAGCCAGGCAAGGCTGGGGGAGGCAAAGTACAACATTCCATGGCAATGCCAAAAAGGACTCATACAACAAAGATAGGAGAGCCCTGACAAAGAAAGGAGGGCCAAGAGAAACCCAGTGAAAGAGAGGGATAAAAAAGACTCACTGATTAAGGAAAGCAAAAAGGTATCTCATGACAACGATGACAGCCCGGGGCAGAGTGACGATGATTTGCTGGATCTGGTACACTCTCTCGGCAGGGTTCTCAATCTCTGGAACACACGGGTAGAAAGCACATCTTTAAACCTTCTCAGGACAACACTGTACCAGACAGGCTTGTTCCAGATCTAGTAGCCCACTGCACAAGGGAAACAACAGCCTGCGTGCAGAGCTGATGCCCTAGTTGGGCACTAAGGCCCAAGCAGAGAACCTGGGTGCAGTGCTCTTCCAGGGGCCAGTTTGTGTCTATGTTCTCATCCAGTATAAACAGCAGAATAAACACTTCTGTGCCTTTACTTGTAGAACAACTCTACATGCATTATTCAGTCCACTCCTCACCAGCTGTTTCTCAAAAGCTTTAATCAGTGTGGCACTGGAAAATGCAAACCTCTGAGGTTTCTGGTGCAGACTGCAAACAGGTTTGTATTCGTGTGACTCTGGCAGTTTAACCCTGGGGTCCCTCAGATCCCCTCTGCTCCAGCCTCCCACAGAACTCAGTGGGAATTTAATCTGAACCCATCCTGAGCCAGCACTTTCAGAGGCTCTTCTCTCCACAGCAGTGCATGAAGCCCACAGCTGCTACCAGAGACCTGCTCTGGGCAGGAGGGGCAGACCCAGCGGCCTCAGCCCAGCCCCGGGGCTACTGGGCTTTCCCTAGGACTTGCTGGAGGTACTACACAGAGTGAACCCCATGGCTTTCACTGCACAGAGAGCAGACAGAGCAGTGTCAGCCTCAGGTGTGTGGAGGAGACATAGCACTGCTCTGGCTCAAGCACTGACATGCTGATCACGTGAAATTCACTGACAGCACGTCGCTGGGCTCCATTTGTCCAACATCCTAAGCACAACTTGGCTTCAGTACAGAGATGGAAATCTGGGTAATACTTCATTTTGGAAACTGTTCCCCACGAGGAACGTGTTTATCCCCTGAGTGCTCACTGGGTTCTCTGCTGCTTCACTTTGGTTTTACTGAAAAGGGCATTTGTTAAAGAACAATCCCAATCAAATCAATAAAACCTGGGCAACACCCTACAGCCACAGATACCTGTTCTGAGACTCAGAGACACAAACTGTCCAGCAGCACTTGCCTTCCTTCACTCTGCAAAACGTTTCAACTGGCTGTAACCCGAGAGGAATTAATGGCGTAATCATCAATCACTCCACAGCACAACCCCTGAAGGAACCTCTGCAAACAAAGTGCCTTTTCTATCCATCTATTTCCATGTGCAACTGAGAAACACTCCCAACATCACCCCTCAGTGTCCCCCAGGCAGAGGCAGCAGCCTGGGGGCTGTGGGAGCAAGAAGCAGAGTCCAAAGCTGCCTGTGACCTGCCACCACCATCACAAAGCCACACAGCAACTTGCAGCAAGGACAGCACGTCCCTGAGCAGCAGCTCTCAGAGGAGAGGGTTTCCTCAGTCTGTTTGGTCAGGACACATATCACACAGCCCATACTCATTCATCTGGCAGAAAATCAGATGCATTTAAGGTCGGTTTTCTAGTGGGAATGAGGCACTTCAATTCACTTAAAATCTCTCCTTAATTGAAAGGTAGCAACAGCAGCAGGAAAAGAAAGATAAGGGGAAGGAAGATTCTGGCAAAAATGAGAGAAAATAGAGGATATTATCCAGAAAACTAACAGATGATGTTTGCAACAAAAAGCTCCCACAAGCTTAATAAATTGTGCAAATTGGCATTAATTAGGGAGGGTTCCAAAGCACGAGCCTGTCTGCAAGCACAGTCACATCACAGTCACATCACCAAGCACTGGGCACGTTTCCTGGCAGTGAAGGGAGCTGTCCCCTGCCCTGCAGGCTGTGCCTCTCAGCTCCCCTCGCGGGGCAGCTGCGGCCAGGGCTGCAAGCCAGGCTAAAACCCCCTGCCCAGGGCACCAAGCCGGTGCTGAGACAGCTTCCCTTGCTTGCTGTGCTACACTTGTGCTGTGCATTTTACACCTTCAACTCAGAGGCAACAGTGTATTTCCTAAAGCTGTTAGAGGAAAGAACTGCTCTTGAAAAATAGGAGCACATTCTCCTGGAACACACCCGTCCCTGTGTCATTCCCCTCTAAACATCATCTGTCTTTCTTGACATTACTGACTCTCATTAGGGAGGGGGGAAGGAGCCAAACGAAGGGCTTCAGCACATCTTCACCCGTCAGTCCCCCTGCAGATACCCACATACCAAAACACTGCAACCCCAAGCAGCCCAACGCCTCTGCTGTGAAGCGCTCATCCCGTAGCCAACGTGTGCAACACGCTCCTCCAGCACTGCTGAAACATCAAATTCATTCTGCCTTCTTCCTTTCCCCCAGGGGAGCAATTTCCCTGACTTGCCAATAAATAAATGTCATCACTACAAGGTACTGAGAGCAATAAACCCCAGCTGGGATATCTGTTTCCTCAGTTGCAGAGGAAAAAGTGGAGCTGGGAGGAGAACTCGGGGCAGAATAAGGAGCAACCAGGCTCTCCATGACATCAGTCACAGACCTTCATGATTAAACTCCTCAGCTTCTACCTTTGCTCACGTCCCAGAGCACCTTCTGGTTTTCTTTGGGATGAGAAATGCACACAGCAAACACTTGGAGAGCAGCTGATGGCGGTGAGGTTGAAACCAAGCCTGCAGACTGCGGGGGCAGAGCACCTCTGTGAGCAGCCAAGTTACTGCCCTTCACTGTGTTCAGAAGACACTGAGGCAGAGCAGTGAAGGACTCTGTGTGCCCAGAGCCGTGCTGGGCAGGGACAGGGCCCAGAGCTGTGCTGCTGGGATGTAGGACAGCAGCCCCACAGCCCACCTTGCCCAAACAATCACCATCCCCTCGATGTAGCCACCCACACACAGCAGCTCGCTGCATGTGCCGCCCCTGGGCTAGGGGATGACTTGGGTGATCCTCACAATGCTAGAAAGGACTTAGAAGAGCCATAGCAAGATATGGCCCCTCTCCTTCACCTCCAGTGCTGCCAGTGCACACTCTTAACACCTTTTTCCTAATGACTCTCTCTGCAGCCCTACAGCCCTTCCTCCCACATAAGCTGCTATTTGCAGAACTCTGATGTATTTGTCCCCATTTACTGCTCTTCTTGTCCCACCTCCTGCCTTGAGAAGAGCTGTCACATGTACTTACTTATAGTAGATATCAAATCTTGAAACCTTTCCTTAGGAAAGAGGGGGTTTTCCAGTCCTCGGAAGTACAGCTTCAAGACTCCAGCCACTGAATTGATGTCACGCTCGTTCTGATCATCAGCAAGGGGATCTTCACCTGCCCACAGAAGAGGGTTTATTTCCACCACTGCTACCAAGCTGGACTAACACAGCACATGTTTTGAAACTCAAAGCCCCCGCAGTTCAGACCCCCCTCTTTGTGAAGTGGTAACGTTGTGCCTCTGCCAGCATGAGGAGAGCTGAACAAGGCATTCTGCTGCACAGCACGGCACTCAGCCACGTACAGCCCTGCCCTCTCAGCACCAGCTCTCTGGGGAGACCTTAAACCTGTCCAGAGACGAGGATGCTGTCAGTCAGTTCTCCTTCACAGTTTCCAGCCCAGTGTACTTCTGCATTTAAGGCAAGGGCTCAGAGAGCTGAGCAGATCTGAAGGAGGGTGAGTGAAAGCCTGAGATGTGATTCTGCCTCTGGCAGAGACTGGGCGGCTCTGGATAGTGCTGTACCGACTTACATCTGTGAAAGGCTTTCAGTGCCTAAGGCATTGGGATACTGATGCTTCTTAAATTGGATGTGCAAATGCTCCAGCCTTTGACAATCCCACCACTGCCTTATCGGTGTGGCCTTCACCCCGATCCTTCTGATGCTGCTCAAATATTAACACCTTGGATGCTTCCAGAGCCTCCCTTGGAAGCATCACTTCGGCTCGGTGGCACTGGGGTTGCTCTGCCCTCTCTTGCCAGGCTGGGATTTTCTCAACAGAACCACTGTCAGCTCCACAACCAGCCCTGCCACAGTACACTTGGCAATGCTGCTCCTCCACTGACAAATGCTGCAGGAAGGAAGGAAATGGACCCTCAACAACCTGCTTCATGGTCTCATCTGAGGCTTTCAAGGCTTCTATTGATGGCTGCAGAAAAGATCTCTGCACTTACTCCTACTTCTCATACTCTCTCCCCTAAGTGACTCTGTGCTGTTGGAGATACAACACTGAGATGCCTGGAAGGGGAGAAAATTTCCTTTTGTCTCACAGCAGAAAGGCCTTTGGCACAGGATTTACACAAAGTCCACTGCTCACACTGCAACCTCCAGCAAGGACCTCTGCCCAGACACAGCACCCGAGCTGTGGCTGCACACCCTGGCAACTCACCTCTCTCAAATGAATTCTTGATGTCGTTGACTTCCACCTGGGAGCCAGGGACTCTGAAAATGCCCTGCTGCTGCAGGCCTGCAAAGGAACAGCGCTTCAGAAGAGGTTTGTGCAACTCTTACACAGTACTCTCTGGTAAAGAACAGCAGAATCTAGGAGCTGATGCTCTCAGAAAGGCTCAGAGCAAGAAGGGGATAGTTTGCCACGACTCCCTCTGCTCATAATCTGCAAGCAGGGCTCCCCAGATCCACACGCTGAAAGGGCTCACGTGGGCCTGGGGCCTGAGCCAACGACTTCACCTGAGGAAGTGCTCCTGAGACCCCAATATCTATCAGTCACCCAGCACTACAGTTACAGGCCAATGCCACTTGTAACTATCAGCTCAGCCCAGGCAGGAGGGCTGTGGGCATCCCTGCTGTATCCCACTGCTGACTACAGGCATCTCACGTCCCTTGCAGACAGCTGCTGTGGGTACCACTGAACCAACTTACCATACAAATTGATGTAACGGATGCAGCTTTCCACTACAAGCGGAATAGCCTGTCCTGAATCCTTCAGGAGAGAAGAGGAAAGCAAACAATCACTGGCTTATTAATAACAATGCCTGGGAAATGCACTAAAGACTGCAAGAACAGAGGTTAGAAGATCAGTGCTATTGAGTTTAGTGAGAGGACAGGCAAGAAAAGAAGGCACTACACACATCAGGCCATCCAAAAGTGCTGGATACACCACGAGCACTCCATTATGCACACAAACCCCTTTGCTGAAGTGTGTGAAAGGCTGCTGCTCACTACCTGCCTGCCTGAGAGAGGGAACTGATGCAACTGGGTCACAGCTATTCCACTTCAAAGGTGTGATGCTGAGCCAGAACAAAAACTGTGCTGTACCTGTCTAATGAAATAAGCTTCCAGGAACAGAGCTTACAACAACGCTTTCCCCTACAGGAAGAGTCACTGGCAGCAGCTGCCAAAAAAAAAAGAGAGAAAAGCCCCAAGCAGCACAGACTGCGAGAGGAACTGCCTGGGTCTGAACCTGCCGTGAGTGCTGGTTGCTGCTCCAAAGCTGCTTCCCTCGGGGCCCCTTGTGGAAGGAGCTCAAGAGGAACGTGAGCTGTTTCTGACTAAGTGGACATTTCTTTCCCTTAAGGGCTTTGTTTGGTCATTTCTTCCAGTACAGTTGCATCTCTCTGGTTAATTTCCTCCATCTCACAGACGGGCCTCCAGTAAATACCTGATTTCTTGTTCGCGCATTCCTCCTTCCTCTGAGAACACAACAAAGCAGCAGAGTGGGGAAAAAAGAACAGATTAAGCAAGGGTAAGTTCAGTTAGAGGTAAGCATCTCTTTGGGAGGCCATGAACGCTCAAATGCAATGGCAGCTTAGCACGGTCCAACTCAAGCCCTGGGGCCCGTCCCCCCTCCTCCCCAAGCCCCCTCTCGGCACACTGCACCCGAGCCTCGGCAACGGCCGGCAACAGCCTCTGCGGTTCCTCCCCTCCTGCAGCCCGTGGCCACGGCCGTGCCCTGTGTGAGCCCGCAGAGCTGCCTGTGGCTGCACAGCCCTGGGCTCACTCACACACGTGTCCCCTCAGCCAGCTCCTCTCCACTGCTGCACAGCCTGTGCTCTGATGAGCACTGCTGCTCCAAAACTCGGTTTCAGGAAGGAATGATTACCAGCATTACAGAGATTACCAGCTTTGGCAGCCAGGCCTGTACATCACTTGTGACAGTGCTGTGTTTATAAACACTGTCCTTAGGCTTATGATGGCACTAAAAGAGCCTAAGAGAATCAACTGGAGCCAGACAATGCCTATTAGTTTACCTAATCCAACAGTTTGTCATTGCTGCTTCCTACAGTATTTTCACTAAAGCTTTCTTCAACACAGGGTCAAACACTGAGCAGTGGCAACAGCATCACTTCCTTTGTAAACCCTTCCAGCAGCCAGGCCACAGCAAAGGGCTGGATTTCAGCCAGAGAGCTGGAGAGACCCTTTGGGGAGAGACCCATGTCCACGTCTCTTCATTTTTCTCCTCAAACCTCTCCTTCAGGGTAATTTCCTGGGATGAGCAGGGCCAAACGCCTTCTCCCATTGGGATTGCAGGGGTATTGATTGAGTTCATCTGAGTTCATTCCAGATTAAATGAAGAAAATACTTGGGCCCATGCTGGAGGCAGCTGCATGTGGCATGTTGTTAGTAGCTGGAGGAATGACTCTGCCCGTGGGGCACGAGCTGCAGGCAGCACTGTCCATCCCGAGGTGCTCCTGCCTGTGCTGCAGGGGAACGCAGCACCGGGCTGGGCGAGAGGGCCTGAGCTGAGCCAGCTGGCCTGGTTGCTATTAATACACTTTGAGGATGAGGATAGCACATGTACCCTCCCACGCAGCCACCCCTACACACAGCACTTCAATCGAGGCTGACAGCCCTTACAACTGGGAGACGCTTTCTGGGCGCTTATGAGTCACTTCACCTTCCTCCTCAGCCACGGGGGAAGCTGACCACCAACATCGTGTGGGAAAAGGGCAGGGGAGGGCAGCTGTTGATGCTTTGAGGACACTGGGCTGGGCTGTCCTTGCTGCCTGTTCTTCCTTCCCAGGACGGGTGGAAGCAAAGG
The DNA here is from genome assembly GCA_013401255.1 of Urocolius indicus. NCBI lineage: Eukaryota > Metazoa > Chordata > Aves > Coliiformes > Coliidae > Urocolius > Urocolius indicus. The sequence goes on from WBNH01011831.1 coordinate 82,064, forward strand.
GACAGGTAGCATGTGGAACACACACATGCTGCTGAGGGAAGCCCCGCCGAGGCAAGGCCGTGCCAGCCGGGTGCAGGGCCGAGGAGGAGGCCCCGCCGAGATAGGACAGCAGTCAGCAGTCAGGACAGGAAAGCCACCATTACATTTGCAGCGTTCATAAACTCTTACTGTCAGCCAGCGAGTACCTTAATGAACGTTTCCATATTGCCGTTAAAGAGTTTATGATTATAGACTGAGAGAGGCCTAGGTCTCCTCATTTTCTGTGGCTTAGGGGGAAGACATGGGGGCCTGGGAGAAAATGGAACAAAATAAATCAACAGAACACCAACATAAATGCAATGACAGGGTGAGATCTCAACGGTTATGACCGAGAATCAGAAATAAATCAAACAGAAGCTCCCCTCAGTGAGGACTGGGCATGTGGCTCCTGCTCTGCACAGCCCCCGGGGCCCCCCAGCGCCCGCAGCTCCAGGGACAGCCCCTCTGCTCACACCGAAGCCCTTCCCAGCAGCCTGGGACACGCTACCCCAGCGCTCATTTGGCCAGCTGGCTTTGGAGCCGGTGCTGTGATGGCAAAGGCCGGCGTCTGAGCGGGCAGCAGAGCTGACCTGGTGGCATCCTAAAGCAAAACCAGACACGTTCTCCATACGCTGTGTGTGTGATTTCAAGTCAAGATCACGACTGTGGTCTCTATTTAAGTAATCAATTCTATCAGTTCTGATAATAGAAACATTTAACAGCAACAAGCCAACTTGCCCACTACTCTCCATCCCCATCAGCTTCCCGTATTTCCCCATCAGACAGCCTCCAACTCAGCTGTGTCACGTACAGCAACCTAACCCTCTGTTGTATGGGTCTCTTCAAGAGTCCTAGTTCCTACTGTAAACGACAGTCACCTCCAGAACTCAGTGACAGAGCAGTAACTACACTAACAACCACAGTGACACCAACAATGGGTGATCAGGAATGCCCTTGAAGCAGAATTTGCTTCATTCCAAACCAGACAGCAATAAAGCTGCCAAGCACAGCTGGTCACCACTGGCTTTGGTACCCACAATCTGCAGACACCACTCTCCCTCTCTGAGATGCCAAACCCCAGAACTGCTGCTCAGTGTTTGTGCTAGTTCCAGGGATGACATTTTACAAGTAAAACAAAGGCACTTGTGTTCAGCAGGATCTTTAGCTCCTGCCTCCTACCTGCACCAGTTCAGCACTCAACAGTCTGAAAAAGCACCAGCAGTAGCTGAAGAGCTCAGCTGGTCCCTTGATATGTACAAAATAAACCACAGCTATCCTTGGAGAGCACTGAGGTGCTCTTTATTCCTAAATGGACCTCATTCTGCCCACAGATGGCCAGGAAGAGCAAAGTGCAAATTCCTCCACCTCCCTTCTGTTTGGGAGGCACTCACAGGGATGTGAGAGGCCTTTCTGGCAGCTATTCCCCAGAGGCAAACCAACACACAAAAAGGTGAGGCCCGTCCACACTCTCACACTCTGTGAGAGCAGATAGGCAGACACAGGCTTGAGGAAGTGGCTCTCCCCTAACAGAGAGTGGCCCAGGGTCCTTGTCAGTCACCCAGAGTACACCTTTACCCTGCTGCCTCGAGCAAGGGGAACTGACACCTATGGCTGCTGGAAATGAAGCCATGGAAACGTGTGACTTTAGTGCCGTGACCATGGCTTTGGGGTCCTGCTTTCTATAATGCCAGTCACGCTCTGGTTTCTTACTCTGATGGTGAAGGATGTTAAGATCAAAATGCCTAGATCTAGGAAAGGGGAAAAATCAGCATGAAATCTCTAACCAGCTTCTGATCTGCCCTCTACCCCCAGGCTATACTGACATCTATAGAGAAGAACAACTGAGGAGCCCTCATGCACAGAGCAGAGTTGAATGGAGAGGTGCAATGTAGACAGAGCTACCTGCAAAGGTGACACCTGACATCTGCTGCTTGCTTCATCCCATGTAAGCAATTTGACTTTACACTCCTGTAACTTCTAACTGCTCCTTCAACTAGCACCTGAAGGGCAGAAACGCTTGCTGCCCACTGAGGTACCCGCCTGCCTGCCCCATGCCACCTCCTCATGCCATGGCCACAGAGCCTGTCTCGTTTGTTTTGCTTTCTGAAGTAAAAGCAACTGCTGTGTCCTGCTCCTGCAGGAGGCTGTTATTCACTCCTCTGGCTGCTTTGGCCTCAGACACCAGCACCCCACGGGCGCCTACTCCTGAGAAACAAAGCACTCGAGCCAATTCTCCCTGTGACATTACCTATACATCCTGTGTGCCCCCTCAGCCCCGTGTGCCCCCTCAGCCCGGCCTGGTACAGCCGAGGGGCCATGACGGCTGCCCCAGAAGGAACCTGGAGCAGGGCCCAGAGCAGCCGTGGGGAGCAGGGCAGGGCAGCAGCAGGGCAGGGTAGCAGCAGGATAAGGCAGCAAGCAGGAGCAGACACGCTCTGGCCTGGGCCAAGCAGGAAGGCCGTTTGCCCTGAGGTCACCTCGCTGCCCAACCCTGACACCAGCACAAGGCACCCGCTGCCCTCTGCTCAGCAGCCTCTTTCCTGCCTGGAAAGGCAGCCTGAGCTTCACCATCTGCTTCAGCATTTCTGACATGGAATGGTGGGGATTTTTGCTGGTATGGCAGATTTTATCAAATGCTGAAACAGTGTTGTAAAGAGACAACATGGAGAGAGGTTGGACGTGTTCTGGGAGACGTCTGGAGGCTTTGCTGGCCCGTGTCTTACTGCCAGCAAACTAGCACACTCATAGCAAGCCACCAGAGCTCTGTGCAGATGCTTTATGGACTGGACACAGATCAAAGCCCTGTTACATTCACCCTGGCACTATCTCCTGCTGTAGTGGGATGAAACTCTGTGAACATAGGCATGCTCTGCACTTCCAGGCAAAAAAAAGCCAGAGCTGGGAGGGGTTCTTGGGGACATATCAAAGTCCTCAAATGAACAGGGATGGTAGGGAGCGGGTGGACACCCTTGTGTTGCCTTGTCTGAACACAACCCAATCTCTGCTATGCTACAAGACACTGCACCACATCACGCTGAGACAGCACTTCCAGGCACTTCAGAGCCAGTCAGCTAGAAATTACACTGCAGCAAAATGAAGGGCCTGTTTGTCATCACCCTGATTAATCCACTTCAGGCAATGCAGCTGAGAAGCAAGGCAGTGATGTGGGGTGCCTGCCTGCCAGCACAGGGTGGCTGGAAGATGGGTTAAACCTGCACCCTCCCAAGCTGTATCAGCAGCAAAGCAAACTACCCTTCCCACAGCCACCCACCAGAGCCAGCCCTTCCCAGAAGCAGATGAAGTGGAAGAAACTGCTCACCTGGTTGTTCCGCATTCAGCTCTTTCACCTGTAAGAAAGACAAGTCTCTGTTATCTCTCCACATTCGTCACCACACGTGTGCCCAGGCACTCACATCCTCCCAGGCACGCACACCCTCCCTCCTGCTTCCCTAGGCCTAGAGTTAATGGCTTCTAGCAAAAAGAAGCTGAATGTGCTGAAAGACATTAGAAATCCAAGACGATCCAAGGCATAAGAGAGGGAAAGCATCTTCAGTTCTCACTGATATTAAAGGCTTCTTTGCAATACAAAACCTGACTTGTAAGTAAGCAGATGCACTGTAGGCCCTCTGCAATGTGCTCATTTACATGAGCTGGGGATGGGGCAAACCCACGCAGGAGAGAGGCAGCTGGTAAGAGCTGAAGCCCCTGGGAGGTCGCTGAGATTATCCAACTGCCTCATGGAGGACCATTAACAGCACCTGGACGCAGCAGTGTTCAGCTCCCTGGCTTTTCCTGGGAGACAGCAGCCCATCTAATCACAATCAGGCAGCCTCTATTCTGGCTGTCAATATTCTCATTCCCTTCGTGTATTTTTAGCGCCTGGATTTCACACCAACGGCAGCGAATCACCACTGATAAGATCTGTTCATTTCTAAAACCCTAAGCTAATTTCACATGCTGTTTGTGTCGTTCTCCCAAGGCCAGGAAAGCTGATTTATTCTTCCCTTTTTAAAGACACATAAAAAGAAGCATTTGGCTGCAGATGCCTCCTTCCTGCTCTCCCTTGGCACCTGCAAAAAGCCAGCTTGCAGCCAGTTCCTCGCTGGAATCCACAGGAGCATTTTGCAGATCCAGGCTTCTTCATGATGAGAATCAGCTCACGCTCAAGCGCAGCATTTGGCATTTCTGGGCTAAACGTTTGCTGAACGCCTTCAGAGCAGGCTGATCCCATGGCCTGGGAGAAATTACAGTCTCCCATGTGAAAATCTTCCATGGCACAACTCTAGAGAATTAAAATGCCTGACCCTGCTCTCTTCCCCTTCAGTAGGGCATTAGATTGGCATGAGAGACCTGGAAGGCAACGACGTGAGTCTTCAACAGACCCATCCGTGCAGCCCCTGCCCTGGCACAGCACAGAGGGGCTGAGGCAGCTATGGGGACTCCTTAAACTCCTGGGCAAGGAAATGCTTTCATGCAGCCCTACAGAGCTGCCCTTGCAGCCTCCTTGTGCTCACAGGCTGTGCTAGTCTTGGCTCATTGCTCACCGAGTGGATCTCACCACAGGATCTAACGAGAAGGTGCATTTTAGGGCCACATAAACTTGGCAGAGAAAATACGTTTGGCAAAATAGCCAAAAAAAAGCTCTTATGTGTTTTCTTCTTCATTCTTAGACAAGAAGTCCAACTTTTGTACTGTTAAAACATGACCATGGACTGTTTCTGTATTTTAACCTAAATATTCTCTCCTGGTAGAAGTTCAGGACAAGAACTCATCTCCATCTTCTTCACACCAGAAATAACACAATTGTTAAAACCCCTTCCCCAGAGCTAAAATCTTCTCCCAGGGCCATGGCTGCATGTCTATCACACCTCTAGCAGTGTGGGGCCCCCACAGTAACCTCCAAGTTACTGCCCCTCTGCATCAGGGAGCCCATTTGTGTGTGTGTGTGAAAGTGTCTGGGGTAATAACAGCCTGCTATGGCAAAGTGGGCTTAAAAACAAGCTCTGGTTTACACCAAGTCAAAAACCTACAGCCAGAGAGGCAAGGGGGCTATTAAACAGCACAGCTGTTACACACAAACACAGCATCAAGGTCAAGCAAATACGTGCGCTCAGGGCTGCACTAAAAGGGGAAGGACAGGGAGAGAAAGGAAAAAGGCAGGGTTGGAGTGGGTGGGAATCTCTCTGCTGCTCAAGTCAAACAGCACTTTGGCACACGGTGTAAGATTCAACCCAATTTCCCTATGTGCACGCCCAAGGAAAGGTGGGAAGAGAGTAATATCCCAGGGACACAATGATTCTGCATATCACTGGTTAACTCAGCAGCAGCAGCCAAGCACAGAAGCCATCAGTCACTCAGGGAAACACCAGACAGCAGGTAGGGCTGAAGCTGATGCCTGGTTTAACGTGGTCCCATGTGCCGGGAGGCTCCTCCCGGGACAGATCCCCATCACTCACCTTCTCCAAGAGTCTGCTTCAGCAAGTCGTGTTTGGCCTGGAGCTTCGTGATGAGGTTACTGCCATTCAAATACTCTTTAAATTTCTGGAATTACAAACACACCAAAGAGGGAGGGTTGAGACTCTTGGCAGAGCCAGCGTGTCGCTGCTGTAGTCGGGTGCCCAGGGGCTGCCGGGGGCTCAGCGCAGCTCACGGCTCACAAACACACCACAGCTGTGCCACAGGGCTCAGCGCAGCCTCAGCACTTCTCCCTGCTCCAGCCACAGCCACGATGATCTTATTAGCCTCGTCTCCTTGGTGCTGCACCTCCCGCCTGGGAACGCAAGGAAGTCCAAAGAAAAGGGTTCAAAGCAAGCTTTCTTTTGTCAGGCTTCTGGGAATGGCCTGGAAAATCAAAGAGGCTTTGCCTCCACTGACAACGGCTTTGCCTTGCTGCAAACAAGAGATGTCGTGCCTGAGACCGCCCGAGGCCAGGGCCCAGCAGGCACTCTGTGCACTGGCCAACACCGACACTGCAGCACTTCCCCTCACTTGTGAGACCCCTGGCACCCAGTAACGCTCCACAGCAAGTCACAGATGACAGGAGTGAGGGAGACAGAGGCAGAAAGGGAAAGACGGGGGAGGGAAAGGTCAAATTTGTGCAAAAAGCATCAAAAACAATCCCAAGCATAACCCCAAATGGAAGTTGTGATGTTTTGCCCCGAACTGCAGTAACAACACCGATAACTCAGCAGTTTCTGTGTGTACACATCTTGCCTGCATCACAAGATGTTCTTACCTTTAGCCTACTGACTGTGTTTAAATGAGGAATACTTCTGCTAAACTGATGGCTTATTGCTTTCAAGTACTGTAACAGAGAACCTCAGGTCTGCCTGGAAGAGAATCAGCAGAGCAAGGCTGCAGGGGCTGTCCAGCCCCTCTGCCTGCACCCAGCAGGCTCCAGCAGTGGATGCAAACCACAGCAGCTCAGCCACAGCCCCAGGGCAGACTGGAGCTGTGCAGGCCAGCAAACAGGCATGGCTGCTGGCTCAGAATTGCAAAGGCTCCAGGAACAGTCCCTGCATGTGACAGGCCGTGGGGCTGGCTGGAGCCTGCTGCTCTGCTCTCAGCCACTCCTCCTGCAGTCAAGCTTTTGGTCACAACTGGTTGCTCCAGTTGTTCCTTCAAAAAGAAGAGCAAGGTAGAGAGTGGATTGTCAGCCCCTGTGCAGTGCCCTGCCACTGGGAAATGTGTGCCAACCCCAAACCAGGCAGAAGACAAATAGTTGAAGAGACTGAATTGGTTCTTGCTTTTCACTAATGAGCACTTAAAATGGGACTCAGCCCTAGCAATTAATGCTTTGTGTCCTGTACCACACGAGATGAGACTCACTGTAAAATAGAACATTTCTGTTTCCTGCTGGTTGGCTCTCCTCTTGGCAATGTTTATTTTACTCATGTAGGTCTCTGACGCAGCCGATTTGACCGACTCAGTGGAGCGACTGTGCTGGAAGGCGTCTGACACATCAAAATCTTCCACTGTCAGCATGTCCTGCAGCGTCTGCATTGTGGCATCTAGAGTCTTTCGTACCTTTCAGAAACAGGAGACAGTTTGGTTTTGAAGGGGACTGGCAAAGTCACACATGTTGAGCCAAAACACCTGGCCAACAGGCAGCTCCTGGGCTTGCCCTAGGGGCAGCCAGTGCGTGCTCTCAGCACTGCTGCTGGAAGGACTCCACACCTGAGCACACCAGGAAGCCCCCATGCAGTGGGCACAGGGCTGAGCAGTGCTGCCTATGAGGACAAACATGAGACACAGAGTGACTTCTTACCTCTTCATTCTCTATCTTGAGGGTGGCCAGTCGCGACTGCAGCTGGTGGTATCGCATCAGCAACTCGGTCTGCACAGGCTGCTGGGCACTGACCTGACACACCTGAGACAGGCACAGAGCCAGAGAGACAGCAGTCAGTGGGCCAAATGCACTGACCAGACATTCACATTTAAACACCTCAATGGTCCTTTCCAGCACCCACAAGCCTCTCTGAAGTCTCCCAGTTTCTAACCAGCAGTGCCCAGGCCAGTGTAAAGCACTTTCTACGTGGCATTTGAAAGCTGCACTCTGAAATCTTCCAATTACAGCAGGTAAATCAAAGCCCCACTTTACAAATCTGTTGGGCAGCTCAGCTGAGAATCAAACCACAGGCTTCCTAATTGGGAGAGATATGGAGCAAGAGCAGACTGAAAGGAGGAGCCCTAATGAGCCAAGTGTCTCATTAAGAAAAGAAACATGAACAGCAGCGTGTGAAGACAGCACAAAGGGAAAAACAGTCAGAAATCATTTGGCAGTGATAGGTAAGAGGAAGCCAGCTCAGGCCAGGCTGCAGGGTACCCTGCAGCCCCTCAGTGGGTACATTACCTCATCGCCCATGTGAGGCTGGAACTCGAACTTCAGTGGCGGGCAGAAGACCTGGTTGCACATGTCCATGATGGTGTGCTTGTCACTCCGTGCATCCAGGTTGTCCACAGCATTCTCAATGATGTCCAGGCCCTCATGGCGGGAGGTTTCCAGGTTGTACTCAGCAGACAGGTATGTCCTGAAGGTGCGAGCCAGGCTGGCGTGGAACCCCAGGTCACAGCACTGAGAAACACAGAGGAAGGGCCAGGTCACACACACACTCCTGCCCTTCTTACGGAGGGTTATGTGTACACTAAACACCTAAAGGAAGTGGTTTATGTCCCACAGAAACATCAGCCCTGTTGTAACAGGGCACCTTTAACAGTACACTGTAATACCATTTGAAAAGCCAAGGAGGAGCAGACTGGAGTAGTGAAAAGACAGCATAGTGACCCTGCACTGGACTCTCACACCACAGCACCAGAGCTTAACATCATTCATCTTGCTGGGAAAGGAACAGGATCTTCTCAGCCAGGACAGAGGACTCCAAAAGCATGGTTCTCCCTGGCTGCCCACTCAGCCCTGGGGCCAGCGTGATGGCAGGGGCCCCACCAACAGAACCTGTGCCCTGGGGATGAAGTGGCCAGAGGACCTGTGCCACTGCTTGTTCTCTGCACTTTCCTTCTCACCTTGTGAACTGCCCCTACAAGTGCTTTTTACACAAAGAAACCCTTTCCCAGAGTTACTAAATTCAGATGGGCATTCGGGCAAGGTGGCACTGAGCCGTGCCCTGCAGTATGTACAAACTCTGCTCCCCTCGCCAGGAAGCTGCCTTCCCCTGTCACGACAGAGCAGCTTCTCAGCATAACCAGCTGTTCTCACGGTCACCTTGGGGAAAAGGATAAAACTCGGAGCTAATTGCTGCCAAAACACTGCACATCAGACAAAAGCCCATTTTAACACTCTCAGTGTAATTGAGTTTGGCACGTTAAGTACAGCAACTGCACAGGGATTTCTGCTGTGAGCACCTCACCACAGCTGAGCAAAAAGCAGCTCTCAGTGACTTTCTTGCCAGTGCCCCAAGTGAGCCCTGACACCACAGAACCCCACAGACCCTCTGACCCGCTGGCTCTGCAGCGGGGGCAAGCACAGCCACCACAGAGGCACCTAAAACCTGGTGCAGAACAACCAATGTTGTTCTGTGGGGAAAGACAAGACACAGAGGAGACTGGAAGCAGGAGGACCACAGCCTGAGCTGCATGTGCAGGGCTGTAAGGAGAGCACAGCAGAAAAGGTGTCCATAATGAGCACATCCATTCCTGAGGCATGAGAGGGTTGGAGTTCCTGATAGAGGCCACAAAGTAAGGTAATTATGGCTTTATCCTCTATGAGGAGTGTCACAATCTATGTCCCCAGTGTTCCCATTCCCAGCTCCCGGCCCAGTGTGGGTGGGTGGCACAGCAGATGCTCTGAACCACGCAGGTACCTCTGCACAGCAGCACTGGGCCCTGCAGGGATGTGCCCAGGTACAGGGTCTGTGGGCCACAGGGACACTCCATGAGAGACCCATGAGAAATACCTCCTGTGACATGGAGCACCAAACTAACCCTGACAGTAAATTACTCTTATTGCAGGAAAGCCATCACGGGCACAATTTGTACCAGTCATATTGCTGCTACACAGGCTAAAGAACGAGTGCAAGTCCTCAGCGTCTGACCTGGAGTGGCACAGGCAGGCAGGCAGTGAGCTGCCCTCAGGCCCCACCAGAAGCACTGCTGGGAGCACCAGCACGGCACAAAATGCTACAGGAAAGAGAAGAAAGATTGCCAGTGTAATTTCAATAACTCAAAATGAGAGCAGCAGCTCCTCCGCTGTGAGTCTCTCCATCAGACAACAGGAGCATGAACACCCACATGAGTGCTCAGGGCTGCAGGCAGGGAGGGCTGAGGAGCGCCCAGAGCTGCTCTCCTGCCACGAGCAGCCAACTCCAGCTCTGTGTCCTGAAGTCAGGGCTGCATGTGTTTCCCAGCACCTCACGTCCCCTCGCTGTCATCCTCACAACCCCTCCTTGGACATTATTGCTACTTGCCTACAAAAAAAATAACACCAGGAGAAAATATCTGCCCCTGTTGAAGCGTGGGAATTTCCCCAAAGCATACAAAACGCAGCTATTACAAAGGAGATCTCTGAATGCCACAGAACCCGAGGAGACGGGCTCAGGATGCTGCCAGCTGCTTTTCACAAAAAATTCCATGTGAAATCTCCCCTTTACTTTTATGCTGAACTCATATTGAAGCCAGCAGTGATTTGCAACACCCAGAAAAGGGTTGCTACTGAAAACTAGGGCAAGGACTTTCCTAACATGCTACAGACCTTGAAGTCTCTGGCGATTAGCGATGTGCCGGCTGCGTCACACCCTGGTGCCCAAAGAAGAAAAGACAGAGTAGGGACTTCCATGAAATTCCCAGAGAAACACACAAAGGAGGGGAGGAACGAAAAAGAAAGAAAGAAGAAAAAAGACTTCAAGCTCCTGCTCCCAGCTCCAGAACAAACAGTATTTTCTCATCCCTCTCATCCCTTTGATGGGAAATAAATTAGAACCACAAATAATAACCCTTAGCCCTGCTGCAGCGCCTTTCATCTGGAGAGCTCAAAGCTCTCTGTGTATTAATTCATTAAGCCTGGTAACACCCCTGCAAGGGGTGGAAATATTACAGTGCTCAACTTGAGAAATAAACCGACAGCCTGGAGCTCAAGCAAGCTGGTTTTGGCCAAAACAGCCTGGAAACAGCCCGAGGGGTGTGTGTGTGTGTCCCACCACCCACCACAGAGCTGCATCACAGGGGCCAGGGGATGCAGACCACTGCTGCCCAGCGACCCCACTGCCAATAACCCCCCTATAGACACAGGCATAGAAACAGAGACTGCACCCAAGGCCAGGAGAAAAGCCAGCAAGTCTCCAGCCCTGCACAAGCACCTCAACCCTTCCCTGGGGCAGCTGTAGTCAGGCTGTTGAAGGAGAGCTGGCTCTTCCCCAGGACCTGGGCTGATCCCTGGTGAAAATCCTGCCTGGGATGGTCTGAGGCGAGACAGTAGTGAGCAAACCCTGCCACCCACTACAGCCCAGCACCCACCAGCACAGGGAAACGGGCAGCACTTCAAGAACAAAGCAACATCCAAGGGATGGGAAATACAGGAACTCCAGCCACTCTGCACTCGAGCAGCAAGCTTCCACTGCTCCTCAGCAGTGGGCAGGGAGCTGCCCTGTCCCTGCAGGACACAGATGTCCCAGCAGACAGGCAGGCAGACGTCCTGGCACCTCCTCCAGTCCCAGGCAGGCTGGCAGCACTGTCCTCAGTGCTCAAGGCCACCTACTCCCAGCCCCATGAGCCAGAGACGTCTTCACAGGAGAGGTGTCGGCAGCGAGGACGGGGACAGGCATGTTCAGGGGAACTCAATGGGGTTTCATGCAAATAACAGGGCTCTGCAGAAACACTGAGCCTTCTTATAAGCTGAGGCTGCAACAGCACTGGGCTCCAGAGAGAAGGAAATGCCTTCCAAGCTACAGATGCATGTGTCTCATTTCCTCACTGGTTAAACAGTTGAAAGGTATTTGATGTGTCTGTCGCAAAGTGTGAAATAATGTTTTACCAAGATGCTGGTGCTTGGCTGTGACTATGTGAGAGCCTAACTCATACCTGAAAGTATCTTCAGATCTTAGGAGAAACGTTCAAAGAAAATACAAGCTGCTTCTGTTCTCATTGGCTTTTATGGAGAACATTTATTCTCTGAGTGTGAAATACACAGAAAGCAAAGCGGTCACAGCTCTGCAGCCTGCAGTCACTGTACTCTCCTCAAAGCAAAAGCCAAATCCTGCTACAAGAGATATCCCAGCCAAAGTATGATAAATGCTTGCAAAAAAAAAAAAGCAACACTCCACCACAACAAACAGGCTCTGCGTGCTGCAAGATGGATCCAGGCAGCAAAGGAAATTAAACCACACCAGCAGAAGGCAGAAAGGGCTGAGATGCAGCAGCAGCCACAGAAAACTGCTCAGCAAAAACAGGAATAAGCAAATCAAAGTGAGGGCTGTCTCCCTTTGATGGGATTATCCCTAATACTCCCCAGCAAGCTGGCTGCTGGGTGGGAGCAGCTCCCAGGGCAAGGAAGAGCGCGGCAGTGCCGAGAGCAGAAGGCACAGCAAGGGCGGCCCTTGCCGCATGCACCAAGACGAGGCTGCCCAGCTACCAGCAGAGCTGGGAAGGGCACTGCTTTGAAAGGAAGGCAATATCCCCCACACCAACCCCCACCTTCTAGGCATTAGCAAGTCAAGGTCTATCCAAACCTAACGCACAGCTCCTCTGCCCAATGAAGAGGGGGCTGAGGCAGCCTGACACCAGAAGGCAGGTGCCCTCGGTGCACAGAGGTGTGCTGCAGCCAGCACTGCCTGGCAACACCCCTCCTCACCCACAGAATGCCTGTGCTGGCAGCACCCCAGGACACACAGCAGGGTGAGGAGCCCCAGCTGCAGCTCACACTTGTGCTGTCAGCACTGAGGGAAGGGCTGCATGTGGTGACTGGGACTCGCATGGCTCACAGCCAGGGATCGAAGCCCCCGATGCCCTCCGTGAGTTCCCATATTCCTGACTCACAGCAGAGCTCTGCCTGTCATTCCAACAGCCTGTGCAAGCTGCTACACCACCACGGCGGACTAGCAGGTCTCTGTGCTCCCAGGCCAGGCATTGAGGCTTCACCCCTTCACCTCATGGTAAGTATATGCCTTGTAAGAGCTTCCTGCAGCGAGAGAAGGGTCCTCCACACACCCCACAGCCTGGCTTGCAGTGCTCAACAGCAACCATCAATCTCTTCCCAAGGATCAGTCTCGGTCCATCAATCTCAGTGTTTTGCCTGAGGCAGCAGCTGAGACATAAAAACTCCTGAAAAATTAGTTTTATTTTCAGGCAAAGGGGAGCAACGTGTGGATGTGGCGGGGGAAGGACAGGATCCTCCCTGACCTTGCAGGAATCAGCTCAGGCCCTGAGGCATCAGATTGGATAATTTCTAATCAAAGGTTCCTCCACTGTCAGTATTCCAGAGCCAAACATTATGTAACCCTTTTTGAATTCCATTATAGTGAATTAACTCTTTGGGCCCTAGAAGAGGAGTTTTAACCCAAGTTTGGTTTTGCTCCTTAGTGTCTCTGTAGCTGTAACGATGCTATGATTTTCTTTGGGCTTTTCAGTGGGGGGTCAAGGTTGTTGGTTGGCTGGGGAGGGGATATGTTTTGGCTTTGTTTTCAAGATTAATGTATTAGTAAGTTCCCTTTTTAAAGGACAATAAGAGTGTGAGGCAATTCTTTCAAGCTGCTGGGAAAAGCAGGCCAAAGAGTCAGGAAGAAATTCTTTCCTCTGAGGGAAAGTACTTTTGCTTTTCTGCACCAAAAAAAGTCAATCAGCAACTGACCCTAGTGTTCGGGCAGTAAGATCTACAGACTTCATGACACTTCTAAATCACCAAACAGCCAGCACATGGATGTGGTATCCAGGTGAGGAATAAATGCAAGTGCAAATAAATAAACCAAGTGCAAACTTTGGCACAACAAAAAACTGGGGTTTTGCTACAGGATTAAAGCCAGGGCTGGCAAAGCTTAAGGAATGTGCATTGGCTGGATTCTTTAATAGCTCTGTTTTTGGAGTACGATGACTTATGGTTACAGGCAGGTAGCTATCAGCAATGAGTTTACTAAACCAGGGTACTGGTATGTCAAGATTCTGAAAAGAAATGGAGCAAATGCACCTCTTCTCCCTCCTCACCCACAGCAGCTCTGCATTTAAAAAACATGTATCATACAAATCTAACCCTTTTCCTTTCATTTTTGTCTCTTCAAACGCACAAAGCTCTTTCCAGTGGGACCACCTCTATCCTGCCCAGGCAGTTCACAGCCAGGACTGTTGCCTGAGGCTCTCTGCAGGCTGGGGCAGGTTTTGTTGCCCTACCACTAAAGCTGGAGGGTTGACTGTAACCATGGCAGTTGAGGGGTTTGTTCTTCACCTGCAGTGTACTGGGTGTCACAGTACTGTGTGTCACCTCTACTTCCTCACCTCACAGCTCTGCAAAGTTAGAGGCAGCACCTGCTAAGAAGAAGCAGCTTCTATGGCTCACAGCAAGCTCCCTGGCAGCAGGGAGAGCTGCCCACTCGTGTGCTGCTGAGGGCATTCCCACACCCCTGCATCCGAGCGAAGCCAGGTGACAGGCTCTGAGCAGCCGTGCAGTGAGGAGCACAGAGTCTCCTGAGACAGCCTCATTGCTCCTGATGGAAGCTGTTTATTGCTTTGATTGCTGCGCTGTTGACTTCATTTGGAACAGCCCAAAGGCAGGCGTGCCAGCTGCTGCCCTGAGCTGCCTGCAGGCACTGCTCCCAGGGAGGGCTGAGCTTCAGAGGCTGCTCTGCATGATGCTGCAATGGCTGCATGCAGCTTCCACCAAAAAACCTCCCTGGCCTTCAGGGCTGGCAGGAGCCTGGCATCTGGCACAAAGCCCACTCAAAGGACAACGTAGGAGGAACCTCTGTGCCTTTGTGGAACTGCAAGGCTCTTTATGCTGGAAACACTGCTTCAAACAAGACAGTAACCCCCCACAAGAAAGGGTATAAATCAGTGTCTCTTCATTACAGGCAGCAGCACTCTGCACAGGTTCTCAGGCCAGAGGGATGTCCCCAAGCAATCACCCAGGAACCAGCACACAAAGCAAAGCTGCTGCTGGCCCTGCAGGCACTGCGTGCCCAGGCAATTAGCCACTGATTGGAACCATGATGACACAGCTGCAGGAGATGCCTGAAACACATCCCAATGAAGTGATCTGTGGCTTCAGCATCTTCGAGTTTCCCTCTCACTCGGGGCTGAACTCCACACATGAAATACAGCCCGAGGGCCAGCCTGGGTGGGCACGGCTGGGACCCTGTGCCTCTCTCCAGAGAGTGGCAAACCCCAGAGCAAACCCTGAGCAACCCAGCCAGGCTGCTGCCAACAACCTCCCTTACCAGCTAACAGCAGCCTGATGTCTAATCCTCCATGGTAGCCAGCACTAGATGGAAACAGTTATCCTTATTTGCTCTGCTCTGTTCCCCTTTTCCTTGTTTTTAGTTTACAGATGCACTATGCATTTATCCATATATTGTACTCTCTGGCCCCTACTCTCTTGCCATTGCTGCAAAACCGAGAGCTTTACTGAGAGATAAATAAAGCCAACTGAAGACTTTTGGAGTAACAATTTTGATGGCCATGTCTGTTTCCTAACCTGACTAAGCAACACTTGACCCTGTGGGAGAGCTACACTGCCACCAGATAAGTTTTCTAGGGGCTGAACAATTTGGCAGTAACATGTAATATTAAATTCCTCAGAATCACCTGCCTTTACCTGCCTGTTTGCCTGGGATACAGCACACACAGTAACCCAGCGAGACGCAAGCTGCTGTTGGAGAGGATGTGCAGGAGGCTGAATGAGTTTAGGCGGATCGGGACATATTGACACCAACTGCTCTGTTTCACTCTGCTAAATTCAGTGCTTTCATGTGACCACTTCAAAATATTTTGCAGCCATTTCATACTCAGAACTCCAGAGGGATGGATAAGTAGCTTTATCTCCACTTCACATACGTGGCCAAAGAGATTAACTTGGTCACACAGTTAATGACAGAAATGAGAGAGGAATGACACATTTTAATATAAACGTGCTTCTTTTGATAGAAGAGGCACAGCAGTGTATAAAGTCCAAGTCTAATTTGATATGTCTCTATATTCTCCTCTTCCTTTCCAAAGGACAAAACAATAGGCCACTGGAGACAGAGGGAAGGACAGCCGTGCTCTGTGTCACTTCACAGCTCCTCTGATGGAGTTTTGCATTTCTCATTACAGCCGCAGTCCTGGGAGGACTCTTGTCCTCTCCCAGAGCAGCTGGGGCCTTCCTTCTGGCCAGAGCTGAGCTGAGCACCATAGCTTTGGGACAAAAGTCACTGCTCTGCTGTGACGCCGAGGGCACAAGAGATGTCAAAGCTGTGCCTGATAGATGCCACTGAGCCATCTGGGATGTGGAGGAAATGCCGCTGAAAGAGCTGCTCCAGAATCCTGATGGCAAATCAAACCACAGAGGCCAATCTCTGCTTCACAGGGTGGGTGTGCACAGCCTTCCCTCCTTGTATATCATCATCCCCCAGGCTGGTGCAGTGGAGGGCAATTTGCATAACTGCAGCACACAGCCCCCGCTGGGATCCTACTCAAGCACTGCCAGACAGGTCTTGAGCTACACCACAACTCTGCTCCTACCATGAAGCTCCTGTGCAGCCACTCTGTCCTGCAGCCACGGCTGCCCTGGCACTGCCCCAGCCACGGCTCTGCAGCGGCTCCCCGGAGCACAAGCTGCCCTCCTCTGCCCCACACACAGCCGCTGCTGGCAGACAGCACCAGCCTGCCTCAGGCAGAAAGGCACCGGCTGCTTCTCCTTGTTAAACACACTGAGGTTGCAACACTAACTTTCAAACCACATCCAAACAGATCAGTTTTCCTCCTTTTCCTTTCCACGGGTCCCACACCTTCAGAAAGCACCGACGCCACTGGCTGCCGCTTCTGTCACTCCTAGTGGGGTACACAGAACAGGGCTCCTTCTCTGGGAGCTGCTGAAACCCCTCCTGCACTGCTCCTGCAAATACACCCAACTCATTACAAAGTCTGATCAAATGAGCTGCTCTTCCTCTGGGGTTCTGAGACGAGGACACCCGTGTGCAGCTCACATAGCTGACGTTTTGGTGGTTTGGGTGAATATAATATATCATGGGTGGAATTTAGCTGCATAGAGCTGAAGACACTTCAGTTCAGATTCCCTGAAAGGATTCCTGGAGTGCAGAAGAAAGCCCATCTGCTGGCTCCTGGGGAAGTGTCAGCAAGGAAATAAAGTTGTGAGGAATAATACAAGCAGCCAGAGCTAAAAGGGAACTCAGCAACTCTCCAGGAAATCAAAGTCCCCAAAGCCCCAATGGAATTAAGTCATTCTTGCTTAAAAAGTAATTGTGAAAGACAGAGAATCTGCACAACAAAAGCAGAAAGCTCACAAGTAAGGCAAGGTGTTAGACCTTGCCACTCAAATGGGTCCATGACCAAGCTATCAGCTTTTCAATATGGATAAATAAATCCTCAGTAATAAAGTGAGCCAAAGAAAGCATGTGCTAAGAATATTTTCTCTCTGAACCTTGAAATCATCAAGGGTTTTGCATCAGACTTACTTTAGTTAATGCTTAGAAGAATAAATACATGTCAGTGGGTTAGTAAAGGAGATAAACACTGCAGAACGTTTTAGAAGTACACATGCAGGTAATAATGAAGTCAGAAGACTCGGTACTTGTAGATCAGTTATTTATGTGCTCATTGAAGCAACTCTAGCATGAAGAAACTGCATCATGCCATTTATCCTGCTATGAGGATGCCTACTGAAGGAAGAAATGGAAATCCCTTCCCTTGAATCATTTAAAAGCACTTTGTAGGAGTCACTGACACACACATTCAGTTCCTACCACTGCTAAGAAACCTGCTTCCAGCAGTTCCTGCCCCGAGGATATCTGTGCAACAGGTACTTGGGTACAACTCAGTGAGCACAGTCCCTGGAAGGCACTTGCCATGTCAGAACTGCTGCCTGTGCTTAGCTGCTGCAAGCTGAGGAGAGCCAAGTGCCTGCTCCTGACAAAAGCTGCAGAGGCATTTAGCACACTGGAAAAACCTTCTGTTTCAACAAATACACGGGTGTATCTGATCTTCATAAGAGTTTATCTGGTTCCAATGCATACTGAACCACGGGCCAGAAGGAAACCCCAGGCTCCCCTGCCATGCCCCAAGGCAAGCTCTCCTCCAAGGGCTCTTGGTGCAGCTCCAGCTGCAGGACCTCCTGGTGCGTGGAAGCCATGGCAGGGGAAAGCCTCAGAGGAGGTGCCACAGGTCTGTGCAGCTCTGAAGGCAGAACCATCACCCCTACAGCTAGAGCTCAGTGTGCTCCCGAGGCAGTGTGGAAGGTGCAGAACACTGAAGCAGTTCTGAGTTTGTAGCTGTGTATCAGACGTGCCTGAACGGCGCGGTTCAGCCCAGGCCCCGCTGCTGAGGTGCCCAGGGAACAGGCTGCTTCACACCCTGAAGTTATAACCCCACACTCCGGCTTTTATTACACACACAGATGAAAGAGGTTTGCAGGCAGCATAAATATGAATCAATTGCTTTGTGGCATGATCATGTGGCTGCCAGAAATTTCAGAGGAAGCTGACCCTTGAGTGTTGCCCTGAGAGGCTGTGGTTCCCCCATCCCTGGCAGGGTTCAGGGGCCAGTTGGACGGGGCTGTGGGTGACCTGGTGGAAGGTGTCCCTGCCCATGGCACAGGGGTTGGAGTGGATGATGCTTACCAGTCCCTTCCAACCAGAGCCATTCTGTGATTCTCAGACCTCACGTAAGAGCTGCTCTAGCTCTGCTCATGTTTGCCTACATCAGCTGGGGGGGAAAGTCATCACTGTGTGTGCAGCTGGGATGCAAAAAAACCAAACCACCACAAGGGTTAACAAATAATCACAACAATCCAACTTTCAACACTCTTTCAGTCCCCAGTTCAGCTCATTTTGAGGCCCCAACAGGTATCATTTCATCACCACCACAGAAGAGAGCACCTGAGGCCTAACACATGCGTGAGACCTGGCTGTGAGCTCCTCAGCAGGAAAGAGGTGTGCTGCAGGCAGCGGGGAAGCACTTACATCAATGAGGTCAGACACATCGTGGATGTAGTATTTACTGACAGCTGCGTTGGTGGCTGCCAGGTTCAGCAGGTAGTCATTCCTGGCTTTAGTACACTTCAGCTTGTTTTCAGAATATTTGGCTTGTCTCTGGAAAAGCAAAATGGAGTGTCAGAGCGCAAACAGGATGCTACTTCCACAGCTTCTGCATCTGCAGGGCCCCACAGCAGCCCGCAACCCGGGTGTGACCGTTCATGACTGAAGTTTGGTGCTGGTATGCAAACAGGCAGCTTTGCCAGGGTGGAGGGGATCCCATCTGAACGCCCCAGCGCCATCAGCCAAAGCTCAGATGTACCCAGTGCATCCTGAGCACAGCTGCTTCTCCTTTGTCTGTGCATTCGTGGAGGTTTTGGCATCAATCAGAACTGGAGGGCCAACTTTTCCTCCCAGAAGCACTGACATACATTTGGACTTGCTCCAGATTTATGCAGCTGTATCAAAGCAGAATCTGGTCCAGAGGCCCGAGCTACAAAATTTAGAACAGGCCCCAGCATTCAAAACTCTGTAGGAAAGCAGATGTGCTCAGATCTGGGGCATTAGCACAAAGATTAACCCTTCAAAGCAGCACGCTGCTACACAGCATCCCAGAGCTGGGTCAACACGGGAGCAAATGTGTCCCAGCTCGGGAGACTATTCCTTTTCTTGCAAAATTAACAGAAAAATTAGTTTTAGAGAAACTGAGATCTGTGGGGATTTGCTGAAACCAGAACAGAGTGAAGTGTTTTGACCAGCAAAGCCAACTAAACGCTGCACTTCAACGGCTAGGCAGTCTGCAGAGGAACAAACACTGGGATTTTATGCCTCTGACCCCTCTTTTGCCTGCCACAAGTCCGACTGAAGGAACCTCAGGACAGCTACTGTTCATTGCTAAAAGTGCTCCTTTTTAGAGGTCAGTCACAGGCAGACCCCGGCCCCTGTGTGT
Organism: Urocolius indicus; assembly: GCA_013401255.1. Lineage (NCBI taxonomy): Eukaryota > Metazoa > Chordata > Aves > Coliiformes > Coliidae > Urocolius > Urocolius indicus. Next base: position 101,651 of record WBNH01011831.1, read on the forward strand.
GAGTGAGAAGGCCTGGCTGTGCCCAGGCAGGCCCAGGGTGTGCTGCCCATCCCAGAGCTCAGCCCAGCCAGGGCAGGGGGGTACAAACGCCTCCCCCTGCCCGTCTCTGTGTGCTCTGAGCCCTTGGCCCCTGCAGCCGCCCTGCTCAGCCCTCCCTGTACACAGCCAGTCTGGCCAGGTGGTTCCCACGCAGGGCCACCCCACTCTCCAAGGCTGCACTGCCCAATGGCCCCTGTCCCCACTTCTTGCTGAGCAGTGCCAGATGAAGTTTAGGTCAAATCCTTGCTAGCAGCTCATTTTGGCACTTCACAGCCAGGACGCAGTGAAAAGACTCATTTGACCCCCTCAGACTGCTCCTCAGCAAAACACCTACCCAAGTCATCATCCTTCCCAACTCTTCCCAGGGATACAGCAGTGGCTGCATGGAAACCAACAGGGATGGAGCCAGATTCTCCTGCCCACAGGGAGCCCCAGCCTAGCTTCCCCATCCTTCCCTCTCACCTACCTTCTCCTTCATCTTCTCAATCTTCTTGACAGAGCTCCGCCGCTGAGGCCTGTCCTCGTGCCGCAGCAGGTTCACACTGATGTCTCCTGACTTGTTGAACTGCTTCTCCTCCTGCTTCTCTGCCTCCTTCAGCTTGCTCTCAGCACTGATGCTTTCTGCATGATACATGTGGTAGGTCTTCATCACCTGAGGAAACAGAAGCTTGTGAGTCACCTGCCCATGCCCACACAAAGCATCACTGCACGAGAAGATGACAGCCCTGGGCAGTATCAGCAGCCTCAGCTCTGCCAGGGCTCTCTGAGGCCACCGTGGCACCAAGGAACAACGAGGTGGGATGGAAAAGTCCATAAAACTAAGTCCATCACTTGTCCAAATTTGAAATGACAGAGTCGGTGTAAGACCCATCATCCCCCCTCGGTGCTCACTGCTGGGACAGGCTGGGATGTGCCCCCAGAACACCCCTGCACTCAAAGAGCACTGTGCATCTTCTGACAGGGAAAAGAACACTGCCAGTGCTTTGCAGAGGGAATAAAGGTCTCCATGACAAGAGACTGTGAGGAAGCCAAAGTCAACCTGATGTCACTTTTGACCCAATCTCTCTGTTTCCACACTTGAACTTGCTATGCCAGCCCATCAGTACAACCCCCTTCTACCATCCTCACAGCAGATCACACCTTGAAGGGGGAGGAGACACAATTTCCAAGCAGAAATGGAGTTTGCCTCCTGTCCAGCAACATCTAGTCTTTTAAATTCAAGATCACCATCAGTGACTCCGGATAGATGATGCTGATCTACTGCCAGGAAAACTCCTGCAGGCAAAACCTGTACCACAGCCTTTCCTTTCAGATACAAAAGCCCAAAGGGTGGATCATGATCATTTTAATGGAGCTGGCAAGATGAACACATCTGCTCTTCTCTCTTTATGCCTTTAGTCACACTGTCCCCTTTCATCATCTCCCTTCAGGATCTGGATGTTTCCTTTCACATTGCCTTGACAAGGCTCGAGATGCCTGACTCCTCGTTGAACATCAGCCCCATGCAGAGTGCCCTGGCACGACTGGCAGCCGCACCAGGCAGCTCTCCGAGGCCCACGAGTTAAAAACGTGCAGGAACCCACAAAAGCAGAGTAACTTTGTCTTAATGAAGAAAATACCAAGCAGGAACTGGGAGTGTTTAACTTGGACGAGGTTAGGCTGAAACATATGATATCTCCTCTTGCCAAGCAGGAACGTCAGCTGCAAACAAGCTCCAAATGCTGCACGAAGCCTGCACAAATGTGCCATTGCTGGGAGCTACAGTTTTAGGCAACTGCAAGGAACAGTAAGCAAAGGCTTGTGCCTTGTTTCCAAGTGCTTTATTTCAAAATCCTGAAAATTCTAATGCAGATTTGAGCCACGTATTTCAAACTGCAGGTTCTGAGGTGAACATCACAGGACAGACACAAACCAGACAGTTTCTAGGGAGGTTTTCATGAGGAGAAATACTTCAGGGATTCCCTGAGCCCTCATCATCATCGGCTCCATCTTCTTGTGACAAACTCAGAAGACAGTGGAAAAGCCCTGGGCTTCAGCATAGTCAGGCAGTAATGAGAGAGCTTTCTGCAACACACACACAGGCCCTAACACAATGCAACAAAAAAAGCCCAACAATCAAACAGTGGCCCAAATTGCACAATTTTAATGAAATCTAAAGGTTAGGAGAGAGTTACTTAAGCAGAAACCCTTCAGCACAACTCTTCAGCTGTCTCTGTCCAGCCATGGCCTGAGGACATGCTGCTGTAAGCCCTCTCCTGCCATGGCTGCTTACACAGGCCTCTACTGGCACCTGCCAACGACTGGGGAAACCTTCCTTAACAGAGGCTCTCTCCCCTCCTCTGTATTTTCCCCCTGCTTAAATCTAAAAAGGTAACACAGAAACCAGGTTTGGAAGTCCTCTGAAAACCCCTTGAACAATGTGCAAGGGACCTAACATCCAGCACACAGCTGCAACAGACACCTCAAACAACAGCTCGCTGTGCCGCCTGTGCTCCTCATCTGCTGCCATGCCACACAGCTCATGCTTGGAAATTCAGGGCATGTTGTTGTTTGGTTTCACATCTGCCTCAGTTTGCACTGGAGACTCCTGCACTGCAGCCATCAGCCCTCTGATCTGCAGGTCCCTCGCTCCTTCTCGGAACTTGCAATCGAGTCACGTCGTGCCTGTCTGATGCTATTGTCATACAGAAAATCTGCCACAGCTGCAGCCCTGGGATCTTTACTGCAAAGAAGTTAATTAGCTGCAGTGGAGGGACAAAAAATTACACTCCAATGTTCATTAGTTATTTAACAACACAAGTTGTGTTTTCCAATAACAACAACACGTTCTGGATACAGGCCACTGCCAAAATACCAGCCAGAAATGGCACTGTTTGCTGTCTTCAGCCAGAAGTGCTTTGTGTTTTTGAACAGCTGATCACGAAGGCTCTGACCCAGCAGAGCAGCCAGAGAAGACAGTGGGTTACCTGTGTTAAGCACAGGCTCAGGCCCTCCTGAAGTAAAGGAGACCAAAACACAGCCCTAGTGAAGCACAGATGAGCATGGCCACTGGTGAAAGCCTCCTGAAGACCCCATAACATCTATGAAAGGGATGAATCCCTCAGGCTGACAAGACACTGACCACCACCTCTCTGGTCTTTCAAGAAAGCAGGAAAGCAAACATGTTGGCCTTCAAGTTGCATCAGGGGAAGTTGGGACTGGGTATCAGTAAAAATTTCTTCCCTGAAAGAGTTGTCCAGGCTTGACCATGTTCCTCAGGTGATGCTCCTGTCCTGTGCTTGGGTTCTGAGCACACTGGTCCACAGGTACTAAGGTCAGCTCAGCCCTTGTTAGTTTTCCCTTGTTTTGTGTCTGTCATACTGCTATTGTAATTAATCTTAATTAGTCACCATTGCTAACACAGCTTGTGACATTCAACCATCAACAACACACTCCCAAATCTCACACAGGCATTTTAATCCAACCTGGCTGTCCACCCACGCTGCAAGTCTCACACAACCTGGATACTTCAGTAACCAATGCAGAAACAAACCTGTTAACAGAAGACCTATGGCACAATTTCTAAATAGTTATCATTCATGTTCTGTTGTGGAGGCCCATTTTTCAGAAGGATGGAGCAAAATGATTGTCTAAGAACCAACCTACTGCGGTGTTGTTTATGTACCAGTAACAGACACAGCCAAAGAAGGCAAACACATCCCTTCACTTTTCCAACACAAGTCAGACTTTATATTTCTTGGTTGATCCTAAACCACAAATAAAACAAAACACACAATTGCTACAGGGCAAGAGACAGAAGCAAGACAAAGATCTCTACTACCCTACTACAAAAACCTGCTGGCAGAGCAGTGTTCTGAAGAGCAGCGTGTCATTTCGCCTGGATGCACAGGCAGCTCTGCAACCAAAGTGCTCCTTGGAGCAGGGAAACGAAGCTGAGCACACATCAAGTAGAAGTTTTATGAGTTTCTCAGCAGAAGGTCACGCTCAACCATCATCCCAGGCCAGCAGACTCGCACCAGCAGGTCAGGCTTTAGCTACAAATTGGCACTGCCAACTCAGACCATGACTGCGGAGCCATTAGCACTGAGCAGAAACCACAAACTCAGTGAAAACTAAAATAGGCCTCAAGGCAGCACAGTGTAGAAGGGGGAACATTATGGGCACCAGGGACCACACTGCATCAGGCCCAAAACTCCTCCACTCACACATCACTGCAGGAGCTCTGTGGCAGGACCTTGCTTCCTGAGCACTGGGACACCTCCTGTGGCTGGTGAACCAGCGAGGAGGGACGGGCTGTGCTGCAGGATGGCAGCAGGGACAGCAATCCTCCTCGAGTTGCTGAAACATGGAACACATTCTGTTCCAAGGGATGACGCTGCCTGCACTCCCCTGGCTGCACGGACAGACACGGGTAGCAGCGGCTCCGTACTCACTGTGTAAAGCTCGTTGGTGACTTTCAGGAGCTCTTCATGCATCTGTAGGCCAATCTCCTTACTCTGGAAGGCAAAAAGAAGAGCACAGACTCTGTTACGCTCATGACCTGCACTTCAGAAAGGAAAAGACATTAAAGACATTTTGGAGGGAAAAATGAAACTGCATGACTTCAAATACCACAGGAGGAAAAAATGGGGAGAGGGCTTTTTCCCCAGCAAAGGCACGTGGAAGGTCTCCAATGCTGCTAGAGTACTGCTGCAGGACACCGTGGCACCAGCAGAAGGCACAAATTCTGGGGACACTGGGGAGGTGGTAGGACAGTGCAGCAGTGGGTAGTAGCTGTCTTTTCTAAAACCAAGCAACCAATATGATCCTGACAGAGCCACAAGTACTTGGTTCCTAGTCCTTTCACCTCTGTACGCAGGCACATCCTGATAATCCTCAGCCAAGCCTTTCACATCCCTGTCACACTCAGAGGTGTTTTGTTGCTTGACTTCATCTATTTTTCAACAAACCCTGCATTACTGGCTGTGGGTAAGTGGCTGCTGCACTCTCCACGCTGAGCTGGCTGTGTGTTAGTGCTACACTGACTCCCCATAGAGCACAAACTGGACAGTCACCATCTGTGGGTACACACATAGCTCAGATCTGCAGTCTCCAGTCATATGATATCATCTGCCAATCAATCCTGGTTTGACAGACTCAATGAAGGTACCTGCTGCTGACTTGCAATCTCCAAACAACTCTGTTATTTCAGAACAAAGACTGTCACAGGGCTTCATAGCTCGAGCATTTCAGGTTGTAGGTCTATCTCGACCCTCTCCAATTTGTCTTCAGAAGCTTATTTTCACTATTCTGACCTGAGTGAACCAAAGTATCTCTCAAAAAGGACATCTTATTACGAAACAGCTACACCACAGTTATATAATAAGGTTTCCAGTTTCACAACCACAACAGTCAAAGTTCAGCAAGCTTAAGAGAAAACTTACTGCAAGAGCAGAAACTTGTGGCATCCTCCTCCCTCCACCCCCATGTGTGCTGAAACCCTATTATCAGTTTGTATTTGCACTTTTCTGGTCGGGCAGGATGAAGCAGACCCAGCTGCCGGCCTCCTACAGCACGAATCCGGCGTTTCACGGCAGAGGCCACAGCTCAGGGAGCTGCTGAACGCTTCAGCTTGGCTGCAGATCAAGTCAACTCCCACTCAGAAATCCAGCGGTCGGATGCTGCTGTAGATGTGTGTGCTGCTGTGCTGCCACCCTTGTAATTACACCCTAAATCTCTCCCTGGAATCTTCTTTGCTAGGAAACGTTTATTACAGCTTGAAGATGTGTTTAAGCTAAGTATAGACAATCTCCTCACATCCCACCCCCTCACTCCCCCAAAAAACCCAAACAAAAGCTCCAAACAAACAACTGAGCAGTTTCTTTCAGATTTCCTCAAATAACCACAGGTGTTTTGTGTGCACACAGTCAGGAAAAACAATATCCCATCATCTTCCTGGCTGGATGGCTAAAGCAACCCAGGACACAGAGAGGTGTTCTAATTACAGCTAACTGGGTAACCTACATATCTGAAAGGTCTCGCCTCAGACTCCTGGAAGTCTGAATTGAATGCAAAATGAGAAGCAAGAAATCAAGAGTGAAAAGTCTCTCCATGCAGTGGCTGTCACTGACCTGACACCGGGGTATGGGGCAGCCCCATCTCCAGAGGCACAGCCCACAGTACCAAGATGCCAGCACTAGAAGGTGCCAAGTACCCCCAGCCATCTGGAGACCTTGGCTACTGGAAACCCAACTCCCTGCCCGCTCCCTGGCAAGGCCACCAGACTATCTGGTCTCCAAATTCATCGTGGCTTGCTGATAAACAACAGAGTCATTACAAGTGTGCATCCCTCCCAGATACACCCAGCCAGTGTGTTAAACCAGGATCTACAAACAGGAGTCTCAGACCCCAGAGGCCTCAAGGCTGCAGGAACTCAGCCACACATCACCCAAACCCATGCCCAACCCAGGAGTTCCCAAAGGAGCAGTGGAGGATGGGCTCATGGAAGGAGCAATGGCCCAGGTCAGCTGCAGCTCCTGCCTCTGCTCCATGTTTCCTGTGTGCTAGGAGAGCTTCACCAAGCCACAACTTTCAAACATAATTCTATACTCCTAAATAAAGCACCAGAAAATATCTCAGTTGTCAGCAGCGTGTCATTCCCATGAGTCACACTGATGTGGTGAGCTACATATGAAGACCCCTTTGCTTACAGGTACCACACACCCAATGCCCTGCATCCCATGGCATCATCGAAAGTCTCCCAGCACCCAAGAGGACAGCACCCAAGCCTGTGATGCTGCAGTCTCTTCCAAATGCAAGCAGGCAAGAAACTGAAGGAGCCCCCTCTGTGAGTTTCCTGCCTATCCTTTTTATAACAGAGAAATCACACTTGTGTGTTCGTGGGAGACAATGCCAAAGTGTTATTGCAATTCCCTGGTGCCATCAGCAAAGCCAGACTCCAGTTTAGCCCCTTGCTTTATGCCTTCCCTTCCTACTAAAGGCCACAGCTGCTTGCTGGGTTAGCAACGGCTTCAGTTGAGCAGGTTTGTTAAAATTCCTGCTGTTGCACACAAAGTCAAGGGAAGAAGGAATAGAGACCACTGGCAACAAAGAACATTTATTTTAAGGACAAAGAAAAGAATTCTCTTCCAGACATACACCACTTCTCCATTAAATCTCCACCCAGGACACTGCAGTATGGGGGCATAATGACACCCACTGTCATGAAGCGTAACTAAATCTCACGCTGAGGAATCACACAACAATGCTCTGTCTCAAACATACAATTTCCTGTATTCCATACTTGGAAGAAGCAGCAAACTACTTTCCCACTGCCACAGCAGGAAGTCAAAGGGGAGAAAACACCTGCCTAGGCAAGGGGGCTGGCAGTGCATCCCCCAGGCAGGGTTTGCCTCTGCCAGGAGCCTGTGATGTGAGACTCCATGGTGACTGAGACTCACTCCGACAGCAAAACAAGTCAGATCTGTGCAGTGACGTATCTCAGCATCTCCATCTATTGCCTGCCTATTAACATTAACACATTTGCCTCGACAGTCCTCCTGCGCCAGGAACGTGACTCACCCTGGGAGCTCAGGGAAATGTGCCCATTTGAGCTTTCTCCCTCTCCTCTGCTGGGTAGCAGGGCATGCTGTGCACCAGGGCAGGCAGGGAGGCTGCTCACTCCCATGGTACAGGCCCAGCTGCAGGCAGGGAGGCCAGGACAGGACACATTGGTCTCCCACACTGCCTGCAGAGCCCCCCAACCTGCCACAGTACCCCCCTGCAGCTCTGCTTTGCAGGAGCTCCCCGATACCCATAAGTACCTGTGCAGTTCTGCAGTGCTCACTGGCAGGACACCATTCCTCACCCAAGTGAGCAGCACTCTGTCTCCAGGTCCTACATTTAACATGAGAGCTTCTGCTGGGAAAGCAGAGCCAACATCACAGAGGCCACACACTCCCTGTGCTTTGTACTGGCGACCCAAGCTCACCTTCCCACATCTGCTTCAGTGTCAGTGCCAAAGGCTGGCAGTGAGTGGGGAAATTCCCTCACACCCCAGCCCGCCTCCAGAGCCAGTCCTGGTGGCAGCCTTGCTGAAGAACCACAAAGAGCCGTAGAGCCAAACCCCATTTCCACTCTTGAGTGGCTGCAGCTCTGTACCTCCACCCAAACCACCCGCCTTCCAAGCCATGTGTGACACCAAAGGAGGCTGCACAGAGGAGCTGCAGGCTGAGCCACCACCCAGACAAAGCCACCCACAGCCACTCAGAACTCCATCCAGCCCCAGGGATCTTCAAAGCAGTCTCAGCTCAGACAGCCTCCTCTGGCTTCCTCTGCTATTCCCAGCACTTGTGGATGCTTTCTGATGGAAAACATCTTGTGCAGCAACTGAGAGGCTCAGCCTGCTGATGTACAGGAGGAGAGGAACTGCACAGGTCTGCATGGCCTTCCCCAGCCCCAGTCACAGTGTCACATCTGCAGCTGGGCTGCCTGTGCGTGCTGCGAGGAGCCAGGGCAGCCAAAACTCACCCCGTCCCACAGCAAGCACCAGCACAGACCAGGGGGCATTTCGCACACACACACCTCTCACACGAGTCCAAAGAACAACTCAAATGCACAGCAGAAGTCTGAAGATGAAGAAGATACACCCCACCTTTCATGTCTTGTACTGAGAGGTTCAAAGACACGAGGATTTCCTGGCCCATCTTTAACTGCACTGGCCACGCAGCCCAAAGGCACTGCCACTATCTAACCAGCACCAGCACAGCCCTTCTGTGGCAAAGATCTGTGTTGCCCTTCCAGCCTAGATACACAGCTCCTGGTTCCCAGATGTCATTGCACAACTTGAAAAGCTCTCTGCAGCAGCTTATTACCTTGCTGTGGGGAAGGGGAGTGTCTGAGCAGCAGGGAGCCGTACCCACAGAAGGGCAACTGCTCTTTGTCACTGCAACTACAACCAGCCGGAGCAACAAGCAAATGGTATAAAAAGACCCTCCCTGGGTCTTTTACACATTTAATATCCTCATAGGCTCCTTCTTCACTGTCAGAGCCAGCAGCAGCAGCACAGCCCCCAGCCTTGGTATCGCTAATGAAACATGCTTGTCATGGCTTTCCAGGCTCCAGCAAAGCCCCTCAGTGAAAACTGACATATACGTGTGTGTGTGTGTGTGTATACACATATATATAGTGGCTTCAGATACGAGCCAACTGTCCTGTCACCAAACACAGCCACAGCAGAGACTCCAGCTTGGGCCACAAGCTGTAAAAACAGGTTTGTCACTGATTCATGAAACACAATCTAGCTTCTCCTCTACCTTTGATCACCAATTTATTCCTCCCACACACCCTGCTGCCAAGACCAGCAAAAGCTGCTGCTGACCTCAGCCGAGGCGAAGACAGACCTGGAGCTGGCTCAGTTGAATGCCTAAACTGAAACACTAAAAGCTCAGTCCTCACTGCTCCCGAGGCTGAGGGGAGAAGCAGCTCAGCACCCATCATCTTTCTTGGCACATTACCACTACATTGATCAATTGCTCCTTAGTTCTGCACATCCCCATACCCCAGATATCACGTCCCTGCTTCTCTGCTGAGCCTGCTCACATTTACATAACGAAAGCACACAACAAAACCTTCCAGTTCCTCCTGAACCCACAGCGTGTCACATCCCATTAATACATTCTAGATGGGAGGAATTAGAAGTGACATCTCTGGAAAAAAAATGTTACCCTAATTTACCATCAAAGAGCAATCTACAACAGAATCCAGCAGCTGAACCACAACTGCAGGCACCTTTAACCCTGTCAGAGGCAGTGCCTTTGCCCAGTGGTCCTGTACAGTCTCCCTATGAAGAGTGCTTCAAGCACTTTACCCATCCTACTCAAAACCAGACCGGATAAAATAGTGGAAGGCTGGACTGGATGTCTTACAAAGCCTTTTACCATGCTGCTCATCCCCACACATGTGCCTCTAAGGCTGCTCAGCAATCACTGCTGCAGAGCGGGAAGCACGGCCCCAGATCCCTTTTGGGCACAGTGTGCAATAGGTTAAGAAAAATGTACAATCTGAATATCGCCCAAAGTGGCAGCCTCCACACTAAGGGCAAATGAGGACACAAAACAAGCCTTTTCCAGGATTCAGCTGAGTGTTATTTCCAGGGACAGGTGATTCCAGATGCCCATAACTCTACTGGAAAGCCTTCCTGTGATTAGCAGCAGGTACAGGCTCTGGCAGGCTGCAGATGGAGCCCCTGCTACCTCACCTCTCCTGGCACAAGATGAGGGAGGAGGAAACAAGGAGTAACAATTTCTATAGAAGGTAAGTGTTGTGCTTTAAAACTTCAAATTAAAGGATGGAGGGAGAGATGGAAGAGAAGCAAATGCAAATAATTCTGCTGAATGGATGAAACACTTCAACCTCTTGCCCTGGCTGAGGACTGACCTACGACAACACTCCAAACACTCTATTTACATCTTTGTTTCAATGTTGACTGGATTTGCCCTATGGCCAAGAAGAGTAAGCAGAAGGATACTCATCTCAAAACCAGGTTCAGAATAAAATGCAAATGAGAGATTTTGAGACAGACAGAACTGAACTCACAGATCTCTGGAGGCCAGAAGGACAGGAAAGGTGATCCTGTCCCATATCAGATCAGTGAATCCAAACCTGGCCCTGTGGTTTAATTTCTACGTCAGATCTATAGAGGAAACTGGTCATAAAAATACCACATTAAATTTACTCTGCAGATGAGCTAAAATGTCAAGATAATCACTGACTTGAGAGCTCTTCTCCTGCATGGAGAGGCAGGCAGCCCAGCAGGCTCACCCTGCTCACTGCTGGCAGTTCTCCAGCCACCTCTGTTGAAAATAAGCCACACAAATTCATTAAGAAGTCAGAGGTGAAAGGTCCATCCAAACCAACACAGTACCCCTGAGGGGGCCACTAACAAATGCCCAGAAAGGGAGGAACAGAGTTGTGGTGCCACCGAGCACATTCACAGTGTGAGAAGCTGCAGGTCCCAAGCCCATGGACTCAGCTTCTGCCTCTGCCTTGCAAAAACACAGTATGAGGCAACAAACATGTATATTGCCCATAATATTGCTGATGTACTATAAATATATTCAGTATTAATGATGTTTAAAAGTCTCTCCTTTTTCCCTTGTCCCCTGCTGAGCACTCAGGGTACCTCAAGGGCCTGAGTCCTACTTGTTTCCTGCAAACTGCTGAGACTCTTCTCACTGCTGCCACATTACCCACTCCCTCCTCACTTTGAGGTGAGCAGCCCTGGTCCACCTGACTGCCAGATTCCTGCAAGTCTTTGATGCTCATTTTTAATTTGGCTATCATTAATAATTCTGTATCATCAGCAGACTTTGTCATCTCACTATTCATCCTTTTTCCAAATGAATTATTAGGAACCTCACTGAAACTCTCCTTCCTTTTGTTCTCTGGCTTTTAACCAGACGTTAATCCAGAACACAACCATCTTTAACAGCTTCTTTTTTTTCCAAGAACTTCAGGAAAGCACCTTTTCCAAAGCCTGTAAAGAAACTGAAAGGTACTGTGCGAACTTACTCACATGCTCACAGGCTCCTGGAAATACCCCCACTAGATTTCTGAGGCATGACATGTCTCTTCAGAAAGCCACACTGACTTCTCTCTTGTATCTGTTTATATGCCTGTCATTCTGCTCTTTACTAAAAATTCCACCCAATGAGTCTGGTTTTAAAGCTAGACTGCTGACCTGTTCCCTGTGGCTCTCCATGAGCCTTTAAAAGAAGTCACCCCATTGTGCCCCTTTCATTTCCCTGGCACAGAGGCCAGGTGAAGCATCAGGTCACGCCTCACCGCTGGGCACCCAACAGTTTATATCAGTTTATTTACAATTCTTGGATAAGCATCATCTGGAAAAACTTGTGATAGTCCCTTGTACGGATTGGCTCTGCAACATCTAACACAGCTCAGTTGGATGAGGTTCCTCAGGGTAACACCACCACCCTGCCAGGACAATCTCTAGTCTAGGCCTTTCCACAACAAGCACACTGAGCTAAGAATCCAGCTGGCTGTCACCTCGTAGCATTTTTGCACCTCACCCATCTATTCCCCTTCACATCCTACAGCAGGTTTGTTCCTTGTCATTTTGGTGAAGTTTTTGCTAGCTTTATGCCTGTAGCAAGTTGTCTCTGAGCATTTTATTTGGCCTGCCTTACTATGGTTTTACATTTTCACTGTCCAGAGCTCAAACTCCTCTCTAGTTTTCTCATCCTAATGAGAAATTAAGGTGACGTGTACTTTGTGGCCATTCCAGTTACCTTTCTCTGCTTTTTAACAACATTGGCTTTCTTTTTACCTCTTTAAACTTCTTGGGGGAGGAGGAGAGGACACAGTTGTGCAGAAGCCCACAATAAGCCTCAATTTTAGACTCAAATGCACGGATGGATCCTGCCCGAGCAGAACTCTCCACTGCTGCTTTGATTACCTTTTTAAAGAGCCTGATGACATCCTCACTGATCTGCGAGAGCCGGACAATGACATTGTTCATGAAGATGTCGTTCAGGGTGGCGTGATCTCTGCTCTCCCGCCGGGTCTGGGTCAGAACCAGGTACCAGCAGTTCACAGGGGAAAGCAGGTGCTGATCTTTCCTAGGGAATTGGGGAAAAAACATCAAAAAGGTCAGGTGAACAAGTCAGGAAGGCAGGCAGTTTTCATATGAACGCTGTCAGTAGTTAACACTGCCTTCCTCCACCACATACACCTGCCAGAATCTGTGTGTGACCTTCTCTGGGCTGTCTCCCGTCCCTCTGCCAATGGAGGAGACTGAAGGACCTGACACAGAGAACGTGAGAGCTGGGCACCTGCCCCAGCCGGGCTGGAACTGTGCCTGAGGCCTCGCTCCCATCCCCAGGAACTACTTTCATACCTTCTGAAATGCAGGGATGTCCAGCAGATACAAGCAGATGTACCAAATCTGAGCCCTAACCAGACCCTTCCCAAACTGAGTGCTCTGGAAGCTGATGCAGGAGAAGTCCTTGGCAACCCCTTCAACGCTCTCCCAGGGAGGCAGTTCTGCTGCTTTTTTCCACCATGCACTATTAACACAGCTGTCACTTCCCTTTCAGAAAGAGCCCATGTGGCACACAATCTGTTGTACTGCACTTAGTCCACTAAACAGTGCTGGAGAAAATGTTTCTGTAGCCAGCGTTAACAGGAAGTGCCTGTGCACAGCGCGAGGGTGTTCGTGTACGCTCAACAGCCATGACGGTCTCCATTCAACTCACGTCGCAGGCAACAAAACTTGCCATGAGCAGCAGCAGGCACTGGGGAGTGGCCTGAGAGTCCCTGGACCCACGCAGCATCCTCAGAGCCAGCTCATCTCCCCAGCTCTGCTGGCCAAGGCCCTGTTGAGAGGCAGCCCAACAGCCCAACCCTGAGCCAGGGTTGCTCAGATGGAAAAAACCCTCTCATGAGGGAAACTTCAGCAAATATTTCACGCTTGGTTAGAGATTAACTAACTTCTACATGTTCCATCTCAACACCAGAGAATCCTGTGCTGCTCTCTAGGTACCACTTTTAGTACTGAAGGTCAACTCAAAAGTGAAACACAATTTCCAAAAACTTCCCCTGCAGAGCGGGTTCACCCTAGATCAGGTCACACAGGAACGTGTCCAGGTGGGTCTTGAAGCCCTCCAAGGAAGGAGCCTCCACACCCTTCCTGGGCAGCCTGGGCCAGGGCTCCCTCACCGAAACAGTTTTTTCTTATGTTTAAATAGAACTGTTTGTGTTGCAGCTTCATCCCATCACCCCTTGTCCTGGCACTGGATACCACTGAAAAAAGGGATGTCCCAACCTCCTGACACCCACCCTTTAGGTATTTGTAAATGTGAATACATCTCCCATGGAGAGAGGCCTCGGCCCACTCTGCTCAAACAAGCCTGCCCTTCCCAAGAAGTCCGGCAACCAGAAAGGTGGCCCACAATGGCCACACACTGTGCAGCCAAAGCCTTCACACTCCTCCTCATCCAAGATGTTCTTGCCCATGGTGCTGGGGATGGTGCAGCCCACACCTGACCACTGAACCCATGGAGAGGAAGGAATAGTGACTCCAGAAACATCTCTGCAGGCACATACAGACAAAATAACCTCATCTCAAGTGTGAATCAGGTTGTCAGCCCAGAATGGCCATGAGCAGCCCAGCAGCAGCACTGTGGCACTGGGGGCTGGGCCACAACCTGCTGCACGTGGCTACACAGGGACAAAGGAGGAGCTGAAAACACCCTATTTCTTAGTGGTGTCCAAAACCTCATCAGAATAATGACATTCCTGAGCAGGCTGGGGAAGCTGTGCAGATGAACCTAGCAAAGAGCAGCTACAGAGCAGTCTGGAAGAAAAGTATATGAAGGAAGCCTCTCAACATGGGACAAGACAACAAGGACTCAAAAGAGTGCACCGAAATCAAGTTGACCCTATTAGCACTACCAATGCCATCACAAACCACCTGGCACTTATGCCCAGGTGTTCTACAAAGGTGAAGAATCACTGTCACTTGTGTAAACTGGAAAACAGCATCATTCCAATATTTTAAGCACAATAAGCAATGGCAGTGTCACGTCACTGCTCTCAGCTGAAGACAGAGGCAACAAACACAGAGACACATCCCGAGCCTCCAAGGGCTCCATCTCTGAGCAAGAACACCTTCACAAGCCCGTGCTGGCCAATTCCCTCCCCAGGAAGGACAGTTATCCTGACACACAATACAGCAGCACCAGAGGCAAAAAGAACAGACAGTATTTGAAACGCCATTCATTTTCAGCAGACTTTTAATAAGGCATCAGTAATGCCTTCCTCACTGGAGAGAACAAGAAAACAGATTAAACGGGATTTAGTAATATAGAATAAATAAGATTTAGTATTGTAACAGCAGAAATCACTGCTCTTGTGGCTGAAACAGGGAAAAAAAGTAAATCACAAGAGGTTGGAGAAAGAAGATGACGGTATACAGCCAGGGGCTAGCAAGGCTACGTGCATCAGACAGGCAAAACCTCCATGTTCTGGGAAAGGAGCTTAACAGTGGCTGCAGTCTTTGGCCGTTGAATTGTATGACACCAGCCTCAAACTGAGCAAAGGGCGTAACCCCAGTTAAGGGACTGCTGCATGGTCACCGCTGTCTGAAGAGCCAGAGACAAACGCTATAGGCTGGGGAGGGAAAGGTGGGGAACTTCAGCCAGTGCTCTGCAAGGGAAGCAGCCAGAACACACATCTGCTCTGTGCTGCAGCGCTGCTGCAAGGCCCCAGGGCACAGACCCTGTCAGCCAGCAGCAAGGAACACAGCAAGCAGCACAGAAGAAACCGTGACAGCTCCCAGCACACGTGTGCCAACACTGAGCCCCACACCTCAGCCAGGCACAGCCCAGAGCCCAGGGCAGCAGGGCCAGCTCCTCCCACGGCACAAGCTACGATCCTCACCACAAGCACAGTCTCCTCCAGGCTTCAATCCTGCCTCAAGTCTGTTTCCTTTTTCCCTTTGATCTTCTCCTGTTCCAGCCAAGCCTGGCAGTGTGGTTAAACCGAAGAGAGGCTGCTTTTGAAAACTCACACATATTCCCACATTGACGGATGTTACAATTTCCAGCACCAGTTTGAGTTCCACACAATTCCAGCACCCAGCTCATACTTCCTATTTCAAAGCTTTGTTTCAAAACAGTCCCACTCTGGATTAGCCTGGCTTCAACACTGTAAGGGTGTGTGCACAGACAGCAGACAGACTTCAGCTCAAAACACGGCAATAAACTGGATTTCCAGACACTGCTTCAGCCTGAGTCTGTGTGCAATGCGAAGCCCCCGACACCTTGGGACTGCACTACACAGAGAAACCAGGGTCTACCATTATCTGCACAATCAAACTCGTGTCTGAATTCAAATTTCTTAAAACAAACAACCAACAAACAAAGGGTTTGACTCCTTCCTAGGCCCCGATTCCTGGGGTTTTTTGTGCCACTCAAAGTGCACTAAGTTTAATGCTGGTGGTACAGGTTGGTCCTGCTGTGGTGAAAGCCTTGGAAAACGACACTCGCATTTCTTTTTGTGACCCCTGCACGGGGTGACAAAGTCACCACTGATGCTATTTGGTTTACTCCACTATTGGGCTGTGCAGTTACAAACAAGCATCCAGTGTTGGAGGCAGTCACTGGCCCAGCACCTGGCAGCACTCTGCCCCTGGAAACGCCTGCTTACTTGAACTGATGCTCCCTGGAGCTGCGTATCTTGGAGGAGAATCGTTCAGCCAGTTTCTCCAAGCTCCTGGAGTACTCCAGCTCGATCTCAGCCTTCCTGCGGAAGAACTCCTGCAGGTCCTGCAGCAGCTGCAGGCGCGACTCCGACTGCTGCTCCAGGCATTTGAACTGCTCCACCAGCTGAGTGCGGATCTCTGCATGCACACAAGGGAGGAGAGGAAGAAAACACAGCGTCAGCAGCAGACACCAGCCAGCAGGGTGGATGTTCCTTGTCTCACAGCAAACCGCACACGCACTCAGGTTTAATTCAACACTTGCTAAAGCCAGCCGAAGAATTTCATTCACCAGTCTCATACTAAAACCTTGTTCTTTGTCAGCATAAACAGCCGTGTAAGTACACAAAGACCAACCCTCAGTGTTTTCCAATTGCCTTTCTGAAAGGAGAAAGTGACACTCCAGTTTATCTAGTGCTACCTGGGACCCTGTATTCTTTGCTCATGAGCATACCATTTCTTGATAAATGATCACTGAACACCTACTGAATGGCTGACAGTGACCTGAGGGAAGCCGGCAGGGTAAATGCCCACTCACCCACGTTCTCCCAGCACTGCCAGGTTAGCTGGCCTGTGTGGAGGAGGGAGAGTGCACAGGAGCCCTGGCAGTCTGCATCTCTGCCGGAGCACCGAGGAGCATCCCAGGAGCAGCAGCCAGACCTGCTCCCAGCACTGACCCTTGCCTGCAGTGCCATAACCTGTAACTCAGCCATGCTAATTCTGTTCAGCACATTCCAACCACTGAAGATGGCTTTAATGTTTCTCCACTTTATACGTCGGAGGTTGGAGGGTTTGCCTTGAGTAGCCTCACTTTGGGCACACTTTCCTCCCGTGGCCAAAGGCCGATGGCCCTTTTTCCAGCTCCCCCTTATCACGTAACGTAGTTGAGGCTGCAAATCCCTGACACGGGGCTTGCCCTGGGGAGACAGGCACACACCAGAGAAGCAACTGCTGCTCCTAAAGCACAGTCTGACCTTCTTCCTCTCTGCAAGGGGAGAGGTGCAGCACCCATGGAATGGGGTGCAATGGGAATACATCTTGCAGACAGCTTCCCAAAAATGGGAGAGACTCTTGGCAGCTCTCTGAACGTGCTGCACTGGAGCAGGAGCAGCAGCTGTGCTCTGCCCTGTGGGAAGGGAGCCTGCAGAGCCAGAAAAAAATGAGACTAGAGGGTAGAAAAAACCATTCAGAGTGAGAACAATTGAGCTGAGCAGGCTTCAGAGGGGCAGCTGCATGGCGGAGGGCTCAGAGGCTGGGTGATGAAAGGGGTACACATGCAATGCCTGCGGGGTCCCAGAGCCCCCGGCCCTTCCCACAGGCAGCTGGCAGGCACCTCACAGCCCAGCAGGTCAGCCCCAGCACACCTCCTGCTGCAGGGGCTCACCTGCAGAAACACAGCTTCCTCCCACTCAGGGAAACGGCACCCAGAAATGCACTTTGCATTGAAACTGCCACAGAAATGGCCCTTGCAGCCATTTCAGTCTATCCACAGAAACAGCCTCTTCAGTGCTATGAATGCTTTTATAAACAACATCCTCTTTATCTTTTCCTAAGGTTTGTGATGAAGATACACTTGACAGATCAGACCGACATCTGATCTGAGCTGACAGGCACCTCCTAAAACATTGAGTTTGGCTGATTTATGATCACTCCAACTTCTGGCTCTTCCTGGGAGGTGAGGGTGGGGGGTAACAGAGCACACAAAAGCAAGAGGGGAAACGACAGCATTTTGGTGGCACCAAAGCTTACCATTTCAACATGCACCCTAGCCCAGCCAGCCTCCTTTCTCCCCAGCACCTGATGAGCTTGCAGCGCATTTGCAGCTCATTCCCAGGCACAGGACATCGCCACACCAGATACAGCACGTGGACACCACCGTGTCCAGATCACGCACCCAGGAGAAACACAGCTCACAGTTACTGCAGCTGGGCATCAGCCCCAAGTTCTCCTTCCCAAGCACATCCCTTGGCTCACACACATGCCAGGAGGAAGGAAGGTGATGAGTATTTAGGCTGCTTGTTTCGTTCAAACATTTCTTCGTGCATCTCAGGGATTTCACCGTGCTGCAGCACATTGAACTGTTGCCACCTACATGGTAAGAAGGCTCAGCCTGTACTAAGAAGGAAGTTGTAAAATTGATAAACATCTTTGGCAAGAGGGCCAGACCTCATTTTTGGTTCCTTCTGCAAATTCAGCACAGTTGGATGACAAATAGTAACCTACCCACAAGAACCACAGCAAACTAAAGATACCTGTGCCACCTGCACACATGCACTTGGAACTGCTGCATCATAACTGGGAAGCTCAATGACCTGAACCAAGACAATACAGTGGTTTCACCCCAATGTGTGAAATTATCTTCAGTGTGCATATATATATATATACACATATATATGTGTGTGTGTGTGTGCATGCAAGGCAGGCTGGCCCTACCAGCTCCTTGCCAGCATCACGCTGTCCCACGACTTTGCAGCTACAGCAAGGTCCTATCCAGACAATCACTGCTCCATACTCGATGCTGAATTAATAAATTATTAAGTAATGATGATGCAGAGTACTGACTGAAATCACAAGAGATTTATGGACAATTTCAAGCTCTCCAGATCTGTGAGGCTCCCCCACAGGGGACGGTCACATTGCCGTCATAAGAACCTGGCAATCTGGTATTTGTCAACATTTCCTCATGTAACAATTACCATGCGAGACAGAAGCACTCAGAGCCTGACAGGTGAACTTGGGAGAGCAGCAGCAGCAAGGACACCTGCAGCAAGCTTGTTACTGGGTAATTTAACAGCAGCAGTAATGGGACTGGAGGCTGCAGGCTGCGTGACGGTCACCTGAAAAACAAAAGCTCCTTGGAAATAAGGAATGCTGAAAGCTCTGAAGTTAATCCGTTACCTTCTGTGGGGTTCTCTGTGGGCTCTGCTTTCAAAGCACTTCCTTCACATTTTTGCTGCTTTATGGGGATAGCAGGGTTGCTCACAAAAACACATCTGAGGCTCACACACAGGCTCGGCGAGGGGCTCAAAAACTGCACTTGGCCACCAGCAAAGCCAACTCCAATTCCTGAAGTCTGCCTGGATAAGCTGGTGTAACCATCCCTGGTTACTTACATCCTAACTCTTTATTTAAAAAGAGTGTGGCTGCTAAAAGAATGGAGGGAGATTAAATTCTCATTGCAAACGAGGTCTCACAATGACTGCTGTCAGTGCATCCTGCTCTTTACTGTCGCATCAAAACGAGCAGTAACTCGCCATCCCCTTGCAATGGGACTTTCTTTGGGGAAGAGAGGATGGATGCTTTGATGCCACACAGCAATTTTCAGCCTGGTTTTGCTGCAGACATGCACAGGAATGCCTGGAGAAGCTGAGTGAACTTCCAGAAAGCAGTACCCAGTCATCACACCTGAAAGCCAGTCCAGTCCTTGGGTGGAGTCCCAAGACTCCAGCATCTGCTGAAAAACAGCCCAGATTTTACAGAAAGATCACATGTAGGCAGCACTGCAGCTTTGATTTCATCAGGAAGAATGCTCTTCAGGGGATCTGTGTTGTGCAAGAGCTGTGATGCCTTATGGGATCAACAGGAGACAGTCACCTACACAGTTGGAGCTTCTGGCAGCTCCCCTCCCTTGCCTTCCCCCGGCAGAGCCGGACTGGGAACGGCTGGTGCTGCCCCACTGGGCTCCTAGGAGGGCTGCAGAGGCCCTGCACACTGCTGCTGCTTCCTCCACGGCTTCTCATGGAGCTGGGCTGAGGGCAAGCACCTTCCCCAGCACAGCTTCTGTCCTAACAATGGCAATAGCTGAAGACAGAGGGGGCAAAGAGCAACTGCCTTTGAATTGAGCCTCTAGCAAACCCACTGCTACACTCCAATAGGATACAGAGGTACCAGTTTCATAACAAAACATTTTTAAAGCCTTCACTTTCGCCTGCCAACAAGTTTCCTTCCCACACAAGGTCATTTCATTCCATCCCATATGGATGTTACATTCCCACTCCTGCTGGTGCCAACTCAGGACATGCTTTACAGAGCTCTGCCTTCCTGAGCAACTGGGATGCAGGTTTTTATTTTAAAACCACACAGGCTGCATCTCTGGTTCCCTTTTCATAGTGGATTACAACCTGAGGTGGTCTCCAGAACATACCTTAACAACCCTGACAATGCACAGAAATACAAGGAATACCAGTAATGCTTCTCCATTCCTTCCCACTTCCTACCTCTTCCTATTTTTTTCCTAGATCTGAACAACTGCTGCTAATCTGATCTTTGGCTCAAAGACTTCTGCTTGATGCTTACAGGGGTCACTCAAGGCAGTTCAGAGCAGTAGCAGACACAGAGACTTGCCAAGGCTCCCATAGCTTTCCCCAGCCCTGCTCCAAGGTACCAGGAGCTGTGGTTTGCATGCACCAGCCCCGCTGTCAGCAGCCTCCACCACCTCCTGCCCACTCACCGCCAGCCCCAGCCAGCCAGGCAGAGCCCAGCTCCCTCTCCTCCACTGCCCCACACCCACTGGCTCACCCCAGAGTCCTGGCACCAAGGGGCAACTTAACAGTACCACATCGGTCCCACCGGCAGGTGAGAGCATCCACACACCAGCAAGGCACATTCACAAACAGAATTGCTGTTTTCCCCAGCCCCGTAACACTTTGCTTTGACACTCTCAGCTTGGCCAGCACCATCCAAGGGTGCAGAGGCAAAGGGCAGTCTCTCCAGACAGGGAGAGCCTGCTAGCCATGACCCTAAAGCCACTCAGCTATGAGCAGTCACACAAACAAATGGATGCCCACTGACCCCAGGAGCTGTTGCTGCATGCTAAATGGAAAAGGTCTGCAGCAGAAAACAAAACTAAGGGCTTCTGGCATCATTAATGCAAAGACAGAAGCAATAACAGAGCAAATGACACTCTTCAGTGCTCTGGAGGTCTCCGAGTCAGCGCTCACCAACACAGCCCCCGGCAGTGCCGACGTTGTCACTCCCTGCTTCCATCGTTACTTTGCTGCTGCATCGAAGAGGCACCCTCCTTTCAATGACATGAACTTGCTCTTAAGTAGCCTTTTCAGATAATCAGGAAAAAATACAGGCGGGCAGAAAAGCTTTTTCCTGCCCTTCATGGCGGCTGCCTAGGGAACGGGCAGGAGCACTCAGAGGACATCCATTTTCTCCTGCCTGAGCAGTAGAGCTGGAAACCAGCCCCAGTGACAGAGCAGCCACCGTCTCCTGCCTGATCCTGACACCCTCCAAACTCCCCATCTCCCTCTGACCTGGCCTGCTCACATACCAGAGGTGGAGAGAGCCGATCTCCAGCGAGCCCAAACCTAACTGGCCTCTACTAATATCCAGGGTGACACCCAGATGGGCTCCAGCTGTCAGTGCAGAGTGAAACCCCCACCGCCTTTACCAGCACTGCTGGCAAGCAACGTCCTGGCCATCAGCATCAGCCACATCAGTCTTGTCCTTCACAGGCAGATTAACAGGTCTTTAATTATAACCTTCAACCCAGTGTCAATTATGTGTTTCATGTTAGACAAATATCTCTTCATCACTTGACCCCAAAGCCTTCAACTCTGGAAGGCAGAGCTACAAAGCAGAGGACGCTCACGGGAAGAGCTCACTAACTGTGCCTCTGCAATTGGAGGGAGCAGAGTCATCTCCAGGCATTCAACTGAGGTGCTGTGTTAGAAAAAGCTGGAGTGAGACAAGTCCAAAGCACAAGTAACTGGGAACAGAGAAGTTCACTTTTTCTTTCTGCACTAGAGTCTGTAAAGAAAGAACTGAACTGCTAAAAACTCGATGGGCACTCACTGTCACCCCAGGATTCAGCCCTGCTCTCAGCCAGAGGCTCAGGCAGTGCTGGAGCACACAGAAAGGACATGGCCTTGCAGGGGGCACAGCTGCAGGTCCTCGGAAGAAAAACAGCCACCTTGCCTTTTGTGGTTCTGCACTGGGAATCTACAGCAACTTTTAATATAAACCAATAAACAAAAACCTACCAAACTGCTTGAGGAATACCTGAGAGCATTTGCCAAAAAGCAAAACGTTAAATACAATTGTGTAGCTGGTCACATTTCCAACAGCAG
This sequence comes from Urocolius indicus, assembly GCA_013401255.1. NCBI lineage: Eukaryota > Metazoa > Chordata > Aves > Coliiformes > Coliidae > Urocolius > Urocolius indicus. The sequence continues at coordinate 124,025 of WBNH01011831.1, forward strand.
TTAGTCTGAAATGCTCCTGTTTGACTTCATTCACAACGTGTGAAATCACAAACTGTGCCAGACGAGAACAAGAGTGAGCAATTCTGCAAACAAGGGTGCTAAAAACCTGCTTGAGTCCCCTTGAGCTCTGCTGGACAGCTGGCTCTCAAGATGCTTTTTTCCTCTCAGTTTGCTTGGTTCTGCTCATCAGAAAGGAGTTTCCACCACTGTGGTCAGTCCCGTTACTTAAAATGCAGAATCAGAGGTAGAAAATGCAAGCAATGTTATTTCCTCAGCTCTTCTTATTGGAGAAAACAAAATTCCTTGGCAAGCCAAGGAGAGCATCACTGCTCAAGACAGGCTGCAGCACGGCTAATCCAGCCAAGAGAGGGAACATCTGTAATCAGAAGATCTGGGGATTTGGCTTTTGTAAATATTTTCAAATCAATTACCTATATCACAGCCTCTGACTGCTCGTTACTCCTGGGCCACACACACAACCACGTGAGATGCCAGCAGCAACCCAGCCCCGGGGCCCGCAGCCTCCCCGGGCGGGATGGCAGCGCTGCCGCTGGGACTACAGCCCTGCACAGCCCCCCACACACACCCCACAGGCCCTCATCGGTCAGAGACCCCCCAAGAACACCCACACCCCTCCAAAAGCTGAAGAAAGGCTTCTGAGCACAACAGAGGGGATGCAGAAGGAAAGCAAGTGTGACTGCCACGGCCAACCCTGCAGAGCACAGTGCAGCGGCTGGTGCAGGACCCGATGTGCCTGAGCAGGGTATCACTAACCCACCACTGACAGCCTCCCAACATCAGAGCCGTGTGCTACACACGCCTCGGAAACAGCACAAAGACGAGACAAACATTTTACATTCAGCCTGCGGCAGGTTTGTAAATGAATGGCAACGTGAAAAAAAAAATGAGAAGAAAAACCCCACCCAACAGCTCGAGGGCTGCTCAAAAGCCAGCTCGGGAAAGAAGCTGCTGAGACCATACAGACAACGGCTGGCTGTGGGGCAGCTGACCCAGCAACCGAGACAGCTACAACTGAGGAGAATTAGCAGCACAGAAATAAACTCACCACAAAGAGAATCGGGTGAAAAACTGGAGGAAATCGGTGAGATTCTGGGTCAGGCAGCTGGAGGTGTGGGAGATGCAGCCACCCTGGCAGTAGCAGTGGGTGACACCGTGAACACGGCTACAGGGTGTGCTCACGGCCCAGGCTGGAGGATGAGTGGGCAGCCAGTCTTGGACAGCCCCACCAGCCCCAGAGGCTTGTTCAGATGATCACCAGCACAGCAACACCTACCCTCACACCTTGAGGGACCTCTGCAGCTGGGTCAGAAGCCGACACTCGCTGGTGTGCCCACAAAAGAGTAAAGTGAAGGCAATTCCTTCATGAATTGCATTGTTTGGGTTGATGTTGACATCTTGGCCAGTAGATTGGGGTAAGTCTCATTTTTTCCTCTCCTAAGCAATTCACCTCATCCATGCTCCCATGAGGACAACACTGGCAGCCACGCACAGAGCCCCAGGATGATGACATGCATCCAAATAGCATACCTCTGACAACATGGGTGATGCAGTGTTTTACAAATAACACAGCTATTTGGGGCAAACCATGGCCAATTTGAGTGCTCACAAGTCACAGGCTTACGTGGAGAGGTCAAGATGCAGACAGCACTCTCAGCTCCAGTTCATTATTAACATGCAACTACTTCACCAGACCCACCCTCAGCTTGCTGAAGGATATTTTCCATATGGACTTATTTTTTAAATAGAACAATTGAACTCTAGATGAATGCCACTAGCTCCATTCAACTTTTACCAGCGGAATCCCTCATTATTTGTGACTTATTCCTTGGGTCTTCATACAGTCCACGTGTCCTCCTGGGTGGCAGAATCTCTGCACTTCAGGCATTTACCAACATCATGTTGAAATCTCAGCCCCAGCTGAGACTGTGGCAAAGCTCCCACCAGTTTCAGCGGAGGAGCTAGCATTGCATCCCTTGGCAGCAAATGGAGCGAGTGAGACAATCTTGTTCTCTGGCAATTATTTTGCAATTCTCCCTCTCTTCCAGTAACCCCTGGCTCCAGTACTTCTTACTTCAAACACTGATAAGGGCCAAGCTCCTTAACTGGCATCAACCACAGTGGAAACCAGCAGCAGCAAAGCACAGTGCTGCTTCGTGGGGTACTGCTGCCCTGGGCATTACTTGCTTCATAAACAGTGAGACACTCTAAACAAAAAGCAAAGCAAGTTTCAGCGAAGCAAGGACAAGTTCTGTTTGCTCTTGTCCCATCTTGGGTCAAAGTGTCACAGGAGATGAACAGCAAGTGGCACCTTTTGCAGCTGTGCCTTCAGCGTGACACTCACAGCCCAACACTGCGGCTTCACAACCGCCCACACGTCTACTCCAGCGCAGAAACTCAGCTGGGTCCCGGCAGAGCTACAGCCAGAACGGGCGAGACCGCGGGCAGGAGGCAGGGCCAGACCCCAGACTCACTGCACGGTTCACGTATGGGCAACATCTGACAAGTTTAGGATGGGCTTACTAAACAAACCCAATTCTACATGGGCAAAATGGGTGAAAAACAAGCAGTGGAAGGAAACAGAGCTCAGACTCATGAGGGTGTGTAGCCTGAATTAAAGGCCAGAGCCCACGGGAGCCAGGCGTGCTCCAACACACGGGGAAGCCTGAAGCCAAGGTGGGGATGCATTCACGACCAGACCCCTGCCAGCCAGCACCCTCCCCCTCAGAGAGACACGAGGTTTGGCATGGGCCCTGCTCCCCAGCCCCCCACCGCAGGGTCCCACCAGGACGGGGCCAGGCTCCAGCTGCTCAGACAGGGACAGACAAAAGCAGAGGTTTCTCTAGCAACCGTCTGGGAGGAAAGCTCTCAGAGACCTCCTCCTCCTCCTCACTCAGCGGTACAATGCGCTCCCACAGGCCAGGCACAGCCGGACTGCAGGACCAAGCCCCGCTGCTGCCAGCCCCCAGTCCGGGGCTTCGGGTGCAGCCCACCCACCACCTCTGGCTGCTCTGGGGATGCTGAATTATCTGTCCAGAACCATGCAGTCAGCTCATCTTCCAAATGGGCAGCCTAGGACAGCCATTCCTCTAACATATGTTTCACCCCACTGATTTCTGACAAGTGAGAAAATATGCTTGGCAACAAAAGCCATTATTTTCCTCACAACTGGGATTAGACCCAATAGTTTATTGCAAATATAGCATGGCAAGCTGGACTCAGAGAAGAATCCAATTCTTCTACAAATATGGAACACACTAAGAAGGCTCTTTGGCTCCCAGTTCCTTTCATTTCCCCCTTTGGGCTGTTTACACACTGTCTCACTAAAAGCTCACCCCTCCTCACCACAGAGTTACTTCTTATGTATTATCTAGCGCTTTGTCATCCTGTTTTTCAGCAGTACACACACACCATTTCCCTCAGGAGAGCCCTTGCACACATCTAATGTCCCACTAGCCCGATTTATCATCCAAATGCCAGGCGGGACCAGCCCATCAGCGTGCCCCAGGCCCGGCAGTGCCGGCACGGCACTCGCGGCACGGCAAACCAGAGGCATCTCCACCCAGCAGCCCCGGTTCTGCTTTTGTACCACACTGAGCCCTCACATCGTTACTCGCTGGGCTCTGAGGTAACCCCTGCATTTGTAACTATTAAAAAAAGGAAGTGAAAATGCAAGACAGCACATCTTGAACCGAGTGATTTCTTCCCTCCTGGGAAAGCCCCGGTGCTGGAGGGAGCCTGGGGCAGTGCATTTGGGGCATCTGGGGATGGTGGCTGCAGGAAGAGACGTGAAGCCACAGGTCTGGAAGCCCCCAATAGCAGCTCAGGGCAGGTGGGTCAGGGAAAAGCCAGCATTTGGCTGTTGGTGTCTAGGCCCTGCCCCAGCCACTGCTCACTCACCCCTGGGCAGGGGCATGTCCTGCTAACCCAGACTGGCATCCTGCCACACCTGCGGGAAAAGCCAGCCAGGCCATGAAGGAAAACTCCAGTTCTACAGGGATATTTGCATAAACAGTCTTAAATACAGCATCCTTCCCTGCAAACTAACTCCAACTGAGACAGGGCAACAGAAGCGACCCAGCCGTGCCAGTTCCTATGAGCAGGGCACAGTCAGAGCAGCGGGCTGGAGCCGCAAGTCACACACCCATCGGGGCCAGGCTACAATACCCAAACACCTCTCGTCCCCACAGCAGCTGGGGCACCGCGGGCAGGGGCAGCCAGGACCCTCGCAGCCTCTTCCCCAGCAGCACAGCAGCCAAGCAGGAGGTTGCTGACTACTCCCGCTCCCCTGGGCACCAACACAACTGGAACCCACTAACTGCTGCTCACAGCTTATTGTTCTCCCTCCTACGGTAAGAGTAGAGACAAGGAGGAGGGTCCCAGAGCTGAAGAGTCCTCCCACCTCCTCTCCTCCAGCAGCACAATGGACACCTCCTCAGCAGGGAGGACTCAAGCCATACAGAGCATACAGCTACTCAAGGCCTTACCACAGCATGCAAACAGGACGTAACAGAGAAGAAACCTTCCGTGGCAGCATGTTCCAACCCCAATGCTTGATGACCCGAACCCAAGCTATATGGCAATGCCTCATGTCAATGGGGACTCTCCCAACTCACAGCACTGGTGTGGCTGCTCTGCTCTGAAGGCACTGCTGCAGCTTTTCCCAGCTCCACATCAAGTGAGAGACAATTCCCCCTCAGCTTTTTTCTTCTCTCTAAACGAAGCACAGTCACCCTACAGCATGCATCTGTCCTTCAGAAACCACTGTAGCAAGGGCAGCATGCCAGGCTACAACTAAGAAGATGCTGATAATGTTTTTATGTTGATATTCAAAACACAAATGAAAGTCACAAAATTTTGTAAACAAAATAGAACCTTTTTTTCTTTTGCTTATATACTTTAAGAACATAAGTTAGCACATCATTCTTCAGGAGAAAAGCAGATGTGGGAACAAAACAAACCTGACCAGAAATAGGTTACAGTCTTCCAGTGCTCTCTGGTGAGAGCTAACAGCTCTTTCTGTTTCACTGTTCACCAGCACTTCAGAGAGGGGAATTCCATCCCACTAGAAACCATACTAACAGAATTCATTTATCTTTCTAGGTCATAAGATATCTTCTTAGAAGACAAACAAGCCTACTGCCACACAACAGTTAAAGACAAAATGCAACCGCTAAGACAGCATAGCCTCCCACTGCAGGAGGGCTGAAAGTCTCACCCAGGCATTTGCTGCAGTACAGCACCTACAACCCACATCATCAGGGGCTCTTAAATCAGTCAGCAGTGCCATGAACAAAAGGGAAAAACACAGATACGACAACTTCTTCCTGACATTGAAAACTTCATGGCATCAACCTTTTCCCCAGGAAACCTCTCAAATCAAGTTAGCCCTGGTTTAAGCAGACACCATGCTTGTGAGCACTGAATTTGGTTTAAGACCTACGTAATGTCCCCTTCCTATGGCCAAAAGGGGTCGTAAAACCAAAAATCAACCAAACAAAGAACCCAAACAGTATTTATTCTTAACTGCAGCTGAGCCTCAAAACCTTCCACAGATAAAGACTGACAACAAACATACAATGGTGTGTTGCAATCCTGTCACATTTCAAAACAGAACCAGAGCCTCAAACCAGAGATGTGTCCCAGAGGGAGAGTGCCAGGCTGCAGCCCCAGAGGGCTGTCGGGCAGGAGCTCCCAGGGTGGGCAGCCACAGGCAGCTCTGCCAGGCCGCAGCTTCCCCGTGCCGCAGGAACACCACCGCAGTTGCCTCTGGGGCCCTCAGCATGAAGCATGGGGTCAGTGGGGGATGCCCTGGTCCCTCCTTTCCAAGATCAAGGAAAATAGCTTCCAGGATAAAGCCCCACTCCGAGGAGGAATGGCTACCGAGGCACCGAGCAGGCTGGAAGGCAGGAGGTGCCTGGAGCAGTACAGCTCGCACTACCTGGCTGCTCTGCTCTCATCACAGACAAACATCTTTTGCCTTTGCCTATTCACCATAAAACCCAGCAAATGGAAATTATTTCTTAGCAAAAAAGAAATTAAGAAGCTCAACTCCAGAGTCAAAATACCTTTTCCTGGTAAGAAAACCAAACTCAAGTGTGCACAAAGCACCTTGATTCAAAAGCAAAACTGGTTCTCAAGTGAATGTGTTGCAAATTTTTCCACGGGGCGTCAGCTGCTCTTGCACTGTCTAAATGCCAACCCCTAATGAATTCAACAAGCTGATGACTACACTGTTTTCTAAAGAATTTGGCAAGTTGTTCCGCATTATTAGAGACGAGAGGAAAAACAGGGCAGAATTCAGTCATTTCACATCCTACCATCTTGAGATAACTACGGACACTCCTGTCAGAGGCAGTCACGTGAAACACAAAGGTGTAGGAGGTCCACTGGTCTGCACGTTGCTGCAGACCTCTCACTGCTAACACTATTGCTTCCCATCCTCAGCCCCACTGCTCCTTCTCCAGCATGAGACTGCTGAGAAGTCCATTGCAGCCAGGTCTGCTATGATCAGATCTGACACAGTCAGAGAAGTGAAAGCAGGGACACACATTGACTTCAGCACAAAGGCCGTGGACTGAGCAGCATGGAACATACAGTAGCAGAGATGAGACCGGTTAAATGGAAAGGGCAAAGGAAAGGAGGAACCAAATGAGAAGTAAAATCAGCCCTGGCATGCAAAAGCTGAAGCAAACCCACAGGCACTGTGTGGATGTCAGCTCTGCTGGAAACGATGGGCTGGCCAGTTCAGGTGGCTGCATGGCCAGCAGGCACCCAGCCAGCCCTGGTTTGCAGTCAGAGGAGACCAGGCCCAGGGAGCCTGTTCAGGCCAAAAGAAAATATCTGCAGCAACAGAGGAGAAGTTGTTTCCACAGGGGAGTCCTTCAGCAGAGCTTTGCAATTTTCAAGCTGTTTTGCTGCATTACCTGTGCTAAGCTTTTCTCAGACCCAGTCTGTGGTAAGTCCCAGTGCTGCCTGGCACTCAGCACAGGGTCTGTGTTATTTCACTCTAATTCAGCAAATTAACCCATACTGCTTCTTTTCCCATCACCTCTCCAGGAAGAGAAGCATGTGTGCAGCCAGAGTCCAGGCAGCAGGTATTTACTCATGTTCCTGTCAGAGAGATGATGGAGATGTGGCCAACTCTCACTTTCAAGCTGTGGTTTACTACATGAATTACTGCTGGGTCCAAACAGGCTTTAGAGACTAAATTTAGGTAGCAAAAATGCATACTTTCACATTTTGTCCTGCTTTGTATGGAAGCCATCCAGAATCAGAATGGTTTGGGTTAGAAGGGACCTTAAAGGCTGGAAGGGAACCTTAAAGTTCCAACCCTGCTGCCACGGGTAAGGACACTTTCCACTAACCAGGTTGCTCAAAGCCCAGAAGCACGATTAGGAATCCTCAGAGAGCAGAAGCAAAGCAGGTTACATTCAGACACTTCCACCTTCAGTGTCTCATCCGTGAGCCTCAGCCCAGAGCTCTCCCATGGCTGTGTGGGGCAATGGAAGGAACAGGCTCAGCCATGTCCCAGCCCTGGGGAGCACTGGCAGCTCCACATCCACTCCAGCACTTTGCTTCACTTAACCTTTGCCTGCTTTAGCTGAAGGAAGGTTCACTCAGCCAGCCTTGGTCCTTGCCCGTCCCACCTCTGCCTCTGCTGACCAAGCTCTGGCAGCCGAGGCCTTCCTGCGGGTAAAGCCCCACACAGGGACACCCACACCGATGCAGAAAGCCGCAGCCAGGCCTTGGCATGGTGCCCTGCCCATCCCCACGAGGCCCATGCCTTGCTTGCAGGAGGGAAGGCAATGAACTCTGCCATGCAGCGCCCCGAGCTGCATCCTGAACTGAGGATGCTCACCAGGAAATCAGCACACTCGAACAAGGGGAAAAGAAGCAAAAAAATCCCCCAAACCGCAGCGCACACCCCACACACTGATGTATCTGGTGTCCTTGGAAAGGCACATGAACAACACAGCCTGTGCTGACAGACTTCCAGTCCTTTTCTGCCCTTCTCCATGGAGGAGACAAATATGCAAGACTTCAGGAGAAAACTGTAAAAAAGCCTTTTGGTCACAGGTGGGTTTTGCCCCCTCAGCAGATACATTTAGCCAGATACCACGCACAAGACAAAGACAAAAGTCAGCCTTTATCAATACCACCCTACAGCGCATGGAGGAGAAGCATCAAGCCAGAGCCACACAACATGAACCCCCAGGCCTGCCAAACACAGGGATGTCTTTCATTTCTGAGCTCAATACAAAAAGGGAGACAGAGAATGACCACCCGAGACACGGTCACGCTTGAGGTGCCTCGCAGGAGCAGCCTCCGTGTCCTTCCCCTGCCCCAGAGCACTGAGAAGCAATTCCGGAGTCAGGGCTCTGAACAATGGATCAAAGGGAAAAAACCACTGGCATTGCCAGAAACATTGTAATGGGGGAACAGGCTCAGAAAATGCAACCATTTTGCTGAAGAGTTCCACTGCAGCCACTCCTGTCTGTGAGAAATGCTGCTATCAAACACAAAAACCCTCACTGCTGTGTCTGAGAAGATTATGTGGACATCTATGATTAAAACTGAAACAGAAGCTGGCATCAATTCTAGCATCGTTTTTTTTTTTCCTTGAAGTTGTTTATGATTGCAGTTAACTTGTTCAACTTTATCTGCTGCAACTAAAAAGAACATGTTTTCTCTCTATTGTCTTTCACGGGATCTTTTAAGAACGCATAAAATGAAAAAATAGTAGGTAAATGAGAAACCCAGCAGGCTCAGGCATGCCAGCAGAGAAGCCTCAAAGCTCTCACCGTGTCCTGCTGTTTCACCCTCATCTTCAAGGTAAAACAAGGGAAGTTCAAAACAATGGGAAAACTGTCTCAAAGGCCAGGCCAGTAGGCACAGCCTCTCCAGACCCTGCGGGAAGCCCAGGAGCGATGTACGTTCCCCGACAGGCTGCAGCCCTCCGCAGAGTGGAACAGGGTCTGAAACGTTCCTCAAGCTGCCACGTTCGACTGGCCTCTCCACTCACTACTGTACTTTTACACCATTTTTAGAAAGATAAAAATACAGTTTTCATCTCACCTTTCTATTCTTCTATTTCTTCTATTTCTAAAGATTCCACATTAAGAACTTTAAAAGGGCCACATAAAGCTCAGTGTAACATCACTGTCAGTGAACTTTAAAAGCTTATTTTGCCATACCTCAAACAGAGGTGTCTGCAGGGAAGCCAGAAAGCAGTTAAATGCAAACTCAGGCTCTTTTCACCATGGCCATGGCCACAGTTTGCACAAAATTCACTGTAATATGTAACAATGAAGACAAGGGCCTCAACCCCTGACACCCAGAATGAAGGCAGCAGCTCAGAACAAGACTATCAGATCTTGGGGCTTTTTAATTATTTTCCTTTTCTTTGTAAAAAAAGTAGGAGCAGGAATATACACCCCCATCTCCCCTGAATGCAGGGACGGGTGGTATTTGAGATAGAGAAACTGGCCTGCTGTGGTAAAGCTAAAAAAAATTAGGCAGGCATGAATACTTAAGATGAACTTTAACTTCTCTGTGAACATACAGCCTCACTCTTAACAGCTGATGGCTTCTTTCTTTTGGAGAGTCTTCTGAGGGAAGACAACCATGAAACTCATATAAAACCAGCAGTCACTAGCTGCCTTGCTATTCAAAACAAAGCTTGCACATCACTAGGGGTTTAAACCATGAAATCATGAAACATTCTGGTTCCCAGACTGACTTCTTCCCATCACTGGCTTCCACGGCTCTGCTACCACACCTTGCCACACGGCCACCACAGGAACTGTGCTCCAGCAGCACCACTGGCCACAACACCCCGAGAGACATTCACAATGGAGAGCGTGGAAATAAACAAAACCCCTTGCGCTACTCTTTCCATATTCAACCCCAAACTCATATCTGAACACAGCGTAGGGAAACTCTCTGGAGAAGCAGCCCGAGAAAGGTCACACTCTTCACAAAACTCTGATAACATCGGTTTTTGCAACTGACAGTTACTGCAAAAAGGAAGGTTAAAGTGGTGCAACTGCACAGAGGAATTGTTCAGTGAGAGTTGCTAAGAGGAAGCAGAATCAGCTGTTCTCAAAATGAAGCTTTAAGACAAAGCTTACACACCTCAGGACTTCCTTCATGAGGAGGAGCAGCACAGAAGCACACTCTGATCCCAGATCATTCTGAAGTCTGGAAGGGTGTCTGTGTCTAGATAGGGCTGACTGTTCTGTGTGGCCACCTTGGCAGATAGTGATGTCAAGAGAAGCCCCCACAGGTCTGACCATGAGCCACACAGCTTTACACAGGTACAAGGAAGCACAGGGCATCCCTCCTTGCTTACCTCCCCAGGTCAGCAGAGCTGCACCACAGGTAATTTGTAAGCACAGACAAAAAAAAAGACCAAGTCCAACCAACAAGAATATGGCCTCCCACAAGAAATCAGTTAAATGTTAAACACAGCCAGAACATTAAGCAATCCGTCTGCTGCTGGCATCTCAGAGATTGGTAGTGACCTATTCCAATCACACCCTTTCTCATCATTCTTGCTTGACTTTTAACCATCTTTCCTGTATTTAATTAACCAATCCCTGTGACCGCTCTATTTCTCCCTGTTTCTTTCCTTTAGTCCTCCTCTTCCTAGGTTTTGCGAGGGCTGGGGACTCAGCTCTAAGGAGAAATATACGCAGGCCCCCTTCCCTGACACCAAGGAATATTCTGCATCAAAACCTGCAGATGCACAGCATGCATCCATCTGTCAGCAGCCCAAGCACCCTCCGTGAATTACAGCCAAGTTCTGCACAGGCTGAATGGGCCACATCTGTCTCCACTTTTGTCTGACCATGAGCAACACCGAGGAAGTAAATCTCATTTACTGCCTGATACAGCTCGTTGTCTGGGCTACGCGGCCCTGTATTGATTGCACCGATACACTGGGAGAGATAATTTATAGGACTGGAGTGAGTCCAAGGAAACACTTAGCAACACAAGAGTTTTGGTGGTTTGGGGTTGGTTGGGGTATTTTTGTTGTTGTTGGTTGGTTGGTTTGGTTTTTTTTTAAAAAGTCAAACTTCCAAGAGGTTTGTCTCAAGCCTCCAACATCCAGAGACACACTTCTGGCAATCCCTGCTGTGTCTTTTGGGCAGTCCCTGCCTTCACCAGCACCTTGTGCACCACACGCAGGGATCCTGCCCAAGGGAGCTGTCTCCAACTGCTGCTTCAGCAGCAACAGGAGAAGAAAGAGGGAGAGCAAAATCACTGGCTTCACTGGGTTTGCTCCTCTATTTTGTCTTGTTAGGAATCCAGGAAGATGCAAGAAATCCATCAGAACCTGCTAAGGCAGTAAAAAGAAAGAGCCAAACAGGCTTTTTGTTGTGTTTGTTCAAGATTTAAGAAGAACAAAAGGAAACCTCACAAAAACAGATGGTGTTTTTTTTCCCTGCAGAGAAAACAGATACTCTGGCTGCCCTCCTGGCCAGGCTACATCAGCTCCAGAGGCCTCATCTGTCCCTCTCTCTTCAGCATAAAAACCACAGCGTTCAGGGCTGGGCATTGTCTCTGTGGGTTGGGAAGGAGGAAGGCCTTCATACCCTGCATGCCCCTATAACTGATGTAACCAAGCTCTGTGTGTGGGGCTATTAAGATGCAAAGGAGAATGTATTCAAATCGAAGAAAGAAAGAGAGCTGCACAAGAATGTGAATCAGCCCTGAGTCACTGAAATGGAATAAAAGAGAAGATCATTAAATGGTTCACTCCAACTGCCTTGAATTCCTTAATCCAGGCAGGGAAAGATTTCACAGATCATTAAGAGAGCAGAGCTTTGCAGTTAGTTACTGGAGTCAGCCTTGGATATCTGCACCAGATACCCAACTTCCTACAGCAGTAACAGGATAAATATCGTGCACAGAAATCAGGTCGGATTATCCAGCAGCACCTTCTGGCCTGAAGAACTTGTGCATTCCTGGATCCACTGAACCAGTTATCTTCCAGGCTAGTGCTTTACACTTCTATACGCATCAGAAAGATAGAACTCCTTAAAGGACTTTTCATCTAACACCTCAAAGCATCCTATACATTTGTGATCCTTTAAGTCTCAAAAATCTCTGCAAAAAAAGGGAAGGATTCCCACACTGATTTTACAGACAGGTGAAAAAGTCTTTCCCTAACTTCTCTGCCACTGTTCTGTGCCTCTCTGCCACGCTGAGGGGACAATGAGCTCCAACTGCACTCTAATGTCAAACTGCTTACAACCAGAAAAGGACACAAAAAAAACAAGTGAAAATGAACCCCAAAGCACTACCCTCAAACTTAGGAGCGGGTAGAAATGAGCACATCTGACAACAGTAGCTGCCCAGTTTCTTGTATTCATTGGATTAAATGTTCCTAAAATCGTAGTCAGCAGGGTCTCTAAAGGCTGCACCCAGCAGGAACGTGCCCAGCAGCACCCACGAGCAGCAGCACTGGCATTGCCAGCTCAAGGCCTGCGAGCCAGACATCACAACCCTTCCTGTGGCAGTGCAGGGAGACCTCCATCCCAATCAGCCTCTGCTGACTGCCCCTTGCCTCTTCTGCTCCTACACCAAAGCAAGATTGGCCAGTCACAGATCGAGTCAGTGAAGAAGAGGACAGTCCTAGCTAAGAAAGGCTTGTGAGGCTTCCTGAGCCCAAGTCTAAGGCTGGAGATGATCAAGGTGAGTGTGTCACAGCCAACACAAACTGTAACCAATGACCTGGTCTCTGCTGATCTACAGCTCACAAATCAGCACAGTTCCTTCAACTGCAGGGTAAGTTTACACCCTGGAAGGGTCAGTAGGGTCAGCCAGTGCAGGCACAGGAGGAGCAGGCAGGGCTGCTCAGAGCACACATCAGCTCCTCTGTGGGCACCCCCAGCCACCAAGCAGCCCACGCACCATTTGTTCAGGGTACAGTCAGTTTGGCAGGGCATCAGCTGCTTTTACTCTCCAGGGCAGAGACTCATTAGTTTCGAAGAAAAACAATCACAGACAATAGCCTGAAAGCTGTGCAGGAGGGGCAGAGAGCTGCAAAAAGCCATGCTCTGGTCCTCTTCATCTGCAGGGATGTGATGATCCCTTGGCAGAAGCCGAGCCAAGTACAGCACGCAATAAAAGCTGGAGATAAAACACGGGGACAGTCAACATGCAAAGCATGTCAGAGGAAAAGTTCAAGCAACCCTAAGGTGTACAGAAGCCTGGAGACAGGCTGCTCAGGAGAAGGCTAACTGACATACTGTGTAACTGGTTACCAGAGCACTCCAGATTCCTGGTGAGAAGTTCTTTGGAAGGTAACGTATACCCTACACGCTTGTCTCTCCACACAGCCCCTTGCTCTCAGTGCCTGGAGTACCACACGCACATAGGCTGCACAACACTTCCCTTTGTAAGTGAAAAAATGAATGAGAGTACATACAAACACCCTGCACACACTCTGTCTTTAAATACTAACCGAATTACTCAAGAGACCTATTGTTCTCAAGTCTGTTGCAAGCACAGATGCCTTGTGCATGAGCTCACAGCTCATCCCAACCCCAAGCACTGTTACGACTTTTCCTCAGGGCACCAAAGTGTTTCCCCATTTAATGTTTCAACACTCCATGACCCACCAAGGGCTGAATGCCATGCGTGGGATCAGCTGAGTTCATGTCCTGAGCCCACTGAAGCACAGAGACCCCAGATGCATACACCAAGGAGGAGAGATCAGAAGGACCAATGCCAAGGATGGGATCTGCCTTTCCTCAGGAGCTCCCTGGATCACACCTGGGCTCTCCAGCTACAACTTGTGCTGTAAAGACTGGAGGACAAGTAGTGGCAAGTTCCAGTGCCTTGGAACACAAAGCAACGCTCTCCTCCTTCAGCCAAAGGAGATGGCTGTGGTTACCTCACTCAGCTTCTGCTACATGGCAATTGCAATTAAAATGTGAAACCTCCCACTGAAACGCTTGAATCAAAAGGCTTTGTAACATAGACTCATTAGAAACGAAAGTGACGGGTGTATCTTCCAAGAACAAGGTTAAATCAAGTCACCTGGAAGTCTAACTGCCAAGCAGAACCATGCAGGGGGAAAGCCAGAGATGGGATAGTACCAAGGGACACATTTCAGAAAATGAATGCCTCCAGACAAAAATATCCTGTGTATTTCCAGGGGCTGATTGTGCTTCCCTTGAAGCATGTCCTCTTCACCTAAAAAACACCACTTCTCCATGTCTTCTTGGTTAACTGTTGGGACGGGGTGAGGGTAAGCACAGCACACTCTGCCTGCTGCCCTCAGCAGCACTTGGCCAGGGAAAGCCTCAGCTGCTGCCAGCGAACCAACAGTGCTGCTTCCTCCAAAGCCTCTGCCTCAGGAGAGACCAGCCAAACGCCAGCCCAAGGCTCACACTCCTCTTTACTCCTCCCTTCCCAGAAGCAGCATAATATTGGAATAGCAAGACAAAACTGTGCTGTGACCAATGCAAATACATTGGTTGTACTCAGATCCAGCCAGCTTGGAAACTGTAGAGAGGAAGTACGAAGATAAGGAGGAATTTTGCCTTTCGGTGCCTCTGAGAGGTGAGAACCGGCACAACCCTCCCCAGCGTCTGCAAACCCATCCCCAGGCTGCACCAGCACAGGCAGCTCTGGCACGGGAGGCAGAGACTTGCTCTGGGCTTTGTAAAACCAAACGAAATATGGTTTTGATTAGGGCCCCAGTTTCCTCAAGTCCTCCTCCTGTGGGATGGGCATCAAATGGCCCCGTGCAGGCGGGACCCACAGTGCCTGCTCCTGCCGGGACGAGCCTCTGGGCTGCCACGGGAGAGCAGAGAGCCCGTGCAGCCTCCTCTGCAGCTCTGGGCAGCCGCTCACGGCAGGGGCAGCCAAAGGACATCTCACACGCCAAATCCAGCCCACAGGCTCCACCGATCACAATCTTTATCACAGAGAGGCAATTCATAGCAGACTGATGGGTCTTCTTCATCCAAGTCAGCAGACCCTTTAAAGGCAGGGAAAGATTTCCTCCAGAATGGGCTGTCAGCACAGACTGCAGCACTGTTCTCCTGCGTAGTTTTGTACTTGATGAGAGGTCTGACTCTCAGACTTGGGCCAGATTTGGATGTCCATGCTCTATTTTTAATGGAATTCCATTTTAGTGTGAAGACTTGCTGTATTTTACTATTGCACTACAGAAGGATCATGTGGATATTCAGAAGGTAAAGAACATGTGACAGAGGAACCAACAGCTGTGAGGAGACTGTCTCCAAAGGGCTTCCCATACCAGACAGGATCCAGCCAAATCCTTCACAACCTCATCGTGAATTCATCATCTACTACAGACCTGGAGCATGTTTCAGGCTGCAGACAGCTCAACTTGAGGCTAATAATACACATCGTGTTGGGATCACTGGATTGTGCAGCTGCCACCCACAAAGTAGAGATAATCACCCCCGCTTGCTTCATTTCTGTGAGAGTCATCATATCCTCTGGTAGGTATGAACTGATCACATTACTCCCTTCTAAAGGGAAATCAGCATAAAGCACACTTTCTCCTCTCACCATCTTCCCCAGCATCCCAGGCTGCATTTATCAGTGGCACAGAACCAGATGGTTATGGATAAAGGATACAAATGAGAACACAGAAATAGACTGTTGTAGTACAACAGCATTAAATTCCCACACAGAAACATGAGAGCATTAGTGGCACAAAGGTAGTAGGGCAGCTCACCAGAGGAAGTGAGTCAGCAGGCAGATGCAATTGATGTGCGCCAATGCATGTGGCTTTTTCCTGAAGCACCGTCTGAACAGAGAGCGCTCCCCACAGCTACAGCTCTGGCTAAAATCAGCTGTCTCTGCAGGTGTCTGTCACTTCCAGAAAATAATCCCTCAAATGCCTTCTTTTATTGCCTTGGTATGCACATAGCCAGCATTTCTGTAGCATTCTCCTGCCATGCTTGCCTTGTATGGCACACACAAGGAAGACAAGTATTCCTTCTATTAAGACACTGTTTAAAAAAAGAAAACACCTTCCTTCCACCTGCTCACATTCAGATGGGCAAAGTTCTCCAGTTCTTTGGATTCATATCACTTCATACAAGGCAAAAATATGGGGCTTTCAGATGGGCTGAGGTACCAGCCAGACAACATTTGCATATGGCATCCTAGCAAGGTGAAGCAAATAAAGATTTTCATCTGCTTAGTTATTTGAACAAGTACCTACCTAGAAGGAGATATAACCTTTGCTCCCAACTCCTTTAGAGTTCCAATTGGAATGTGCCCCTGCCTGACCCACTGGGGCCTGGGCCCTGTTTGAACCTGAAGGCTATGACAACTGCCTCCCCTGCATAGCTTTGCTTTCACATTTCCCTTCTTTTAGCTGAGACTGTACCTGACATCTAAAATACATCAGGAAAAAAACAAGGGAGCATAGGAACTCCCATATTAATTAATTGCTTTATTTCAGCTGCTGGCTGTCAGCAGAGATGCTGGCACATAAATGTCACACGAATGGATGTCCACACAGCTCCCCAAGTCGCCATATGCTGGCTGGAAGCAAGCGAAGAGCCCAGTCCTTTGCATGCCACAGAGCTGCTATCTGCTTTTTTAATAGATTCCTCCTGAAGCACATGGCTAATTGATCCCGATTCTTGCTCTTCTAAAATAAGCTTCGACTGCAATCTGCAGAGATATTGCAGAAAGACTAATGAGGCGCCCGCCCACCTGAAATTCAAACTTTATCCAAACACAGAGGAGAAGGCAGGCACAAAAGTCAGACACAGGCACAAAATCAGACACAGGCACAAAATCAGACACAGGCACAAAATCAGACACAGGCAACCCTCCCCATGTCACTGCCACCTCGTGCCTTCAGGGGCCATCCCAATTCTGAGATTCAGAGGAGTGCCAGGGACTCAGTGACACATGGAGCAGAGAGGTACAAGGCCAAAACTCACAGCTTCCTCACGTCAGCAGAACCCCTATGTGTGGCTGGAAGGTCTCAGAGCACCAGGCAGAAGCCACAGTGGCAGAGCCAGTGCCGTGACCGCAGGGCCAGGGCTCGGTGCCCAGGCAGGAGCAGGCCCTGAGCCCACCCTGCAGCAGCCATGCTCCGGGGGGCACAGGCTGAGGAGGCAGCAGGGGACACTAGGGCTGTTCCACGTAAAGCAATGGGTTTTTCCTAAACTGAGCACTGAAAACAGGCTAGAAGAAAGCATGAGAAACCACATCACTGCATCACTCAAGCTGGACTGGGAAAAGCACAGGGATGCGTGTTGGTGGGTACAACCCCAAAGCAGAGGAGGAACTGAGGGCAAATTAAACCTCTCAGTCCTTGGTTTCTACTATTAATTAAAAGAAAGTACAACTGCAGATGTCCACTCCAAGGAGCAGAAGGAAGTCATTATGTAAATTTGCAAATAAGCATCTCATACAACAGATTTCATGACTTTATCAACAGATAATCTTCAACAGCAGAAGCACATCAAAACGTTATTTTCCCTTTAATCCCTCTGATCTGTCAGGTGTGACTGACTGCCTCAGTGCAGCCCTGCCATTTAGCACTCAGACACACTGTTCCAAAACTTCTGCCAGCCATCACTGTCTTGACTTTGCTTTCAAACACACCAACTCCTCCATTTACCACTGGGCCGGAGGCTCAAAGTGTTTCACACTCATCAAACTCTGTGATGCTCCCATGGACCAGAGGCTCGCTGTCACAAGAAGGCAGAGGAAACTCACATATGAAGCCTGTAAGCCCTGTGTTTCCAAATACCTGCCACAGAAAACACATGCACAGCAGTATCTGTACAGAAAGCCTCAGTAAGCCCTGGGTGACTACACGTGTAAATCAAGTCCCACACTTACATCTTCTCATTACTGCACAGTCATTGAAAATACATGTGACGTGTAAGCTGGCACACAGCAACACACACACCACCCCACATGCATGGAAAAGCTGGCAAACACTCGTGTGAAACTTGGGCCATCTGTACAGCAAAGGGGCAATGCCAGTGCAGGGCAGCACTGCCATGCCATGCCATGCCTTACCTCCCAGGCCAGCCAGGCTCACCCTGCCCTTTGTCACCCAGGGGTGGAATTTCCTCTTTGCCCGTCCATAGACAAGGTCAAAGCATCTTCACTTTCAACTCTTAACTATTTAAGCTGTTGAAAAAAATAGCAACAAAAGAAGGAACAATGCAGATGCTTTCACCACTAAGGAAAGCCCTACAGCAAAGCAGAGATAACAGAAAAGAAAGTGTCTCCTCCAGACAAGTTCTTAGAAATGATACCATTCAGTACACAGGGGAGGAAAATGCATCTACCATTAGCTGCACTCTTCACACCACTCATTTCTCTCAGCAGAGATTTTCCTGGAACAACTAACATTTAAACCACTACAGTTCCTAATCCTGACAAGTATTAGGAAGCCTATGTTGGTTGGACCCTATGCACTACTGTCTTTTAAGACCATGCAACACTGCTGAAAAACAACACACACAAAAACCTCAACACATTTCAGCATTCATAATCCTCTTCAGCCTGTTCCATCAGAAACCAGAGCTGTCCCGAGGGCAGGGCTGCAGCCTGGAGACAGCCGCAGAGCACACCCCAGCAGTGCCGTGCCTCACCCCCAGCCTACAGCTTCACACAGCTCCCTCCCTTTCTCCCCCACTCCTTCCTGCTGCAAATGAAAATTCCAAGCCCTAAGGATTAGCCAAAAATACTCTCGTTTATCTCATGGTGTGTATCTCCCAGTTCTGTCACCCACACCAGCGTTCCTACATAGGGCCTCAGCCTGCTCTCCTGGCCTGCGTCTCCCATCACCGCTGCCCCAGTTCCAGCATGGGCACAGGTGCCGTACTGGGCCCTGGGGCAGGCTCTGAAATGCAGCTCTCCCAGGAACCCTGAGGCAATGACACAGATAACTGATTTTCCATCCTGCCACAGTTATTCACATGGGCTGGGCAGCCCTCTAGGTGCTTTCTGTGCACAGCAACATTGAGGAATCAAGCCTTTAATTTCCCATTCCTCCCCTTTCAGCTGAGGACAGAGTTCAGCCTTCCCCACTCTGCCCCTGTTCAGCATTCTCTCTTGCATTTGCCTCCATTTCCCAATGTTAAGCTCTTCTGCAGCAAGCACTGCTGCCTTGGCATGAGTTCTGCTGAGCAAACAACATTTACTGGAACCCAGCAGAGTCTTCTCTGACATCTCTCCCACTTACACTCATTTGTTTGTCAGGAGTAATTGATTCCACATCCCATGTTACTTCCTCAGGTTAGACTTGCAGTAGGGAACAGCCCTGTAGCACCTCTCCAACCCCAGTTACCTGGTCCTCTGCTGCCTTGCTGGCTCAGTGTTAGCTATGGGGGTCTGGGTGAACCTGGGTCCAGCTGAGTGCATCTGAAGGTGGTCAGATCCAAAACTCTGCATCTCTCAAAAACAGCACACGTAGCTAGCTACGATAGATCTTCTGGTTTAAACCTCTTTTAAAAGTAAGGGCTCATTTACTGCCAGGAAATAAAAATGTGAAAGCAACTGCAGCATTGCAGTAGTGCACGTGAAATCCAGGTGAATCTGCACGAGCTCTCTTTCACCCCCTGCAGAACTGAAGTTCAAGCCTGAGTCACCATTTCAGCTTTTTCATTAATCCAGCAAAGGACCTAAAGGAAATCAACCATTTAACTCTGTAGTATGCATTTTGAGAGCACCCTGTAATTACCAGTTCTGGTTCTTTTCTACCTGACAGCTTCTCAAAATATCCTGTGGATCTCTCAGCACATCCCAGAACCTCCCAGCTCACTTCTCCCCTGTGATCCCAGCTGCAGCTGCTGCATCGGCTACAGTATTTATAATCCCCCTCTCTGCTGATTCACTGTTGTTCCTTGCTTATTTAGAAGCTGCTTTAACTAAATTTGCTTTTGACAGCATCACCTTTATCCCACAAACATATAATTGTGACACTTTGCCCTTCCAAAACTGCTACAGAAGAGACACAATTGCCTCTTTCATGCAGATGAGAGGAGAGTATCAGGTAATTTCTTCTGGTGCACTTTCTTCCTATCCACTTCAGAAGTTCGAAGGAACAGAACCTGACTACATCTGTTAGAAACAGCACCAGTTTGGCAAGAGAGATGAGATCACACAGGGCAGCCAAAGCTGAACAAACCTGATTTGATGCAGGGAGCATTTATGAGCAGAGATCCAAAAAACCACTGAGCTGCTGTTCCCTATTGTGAGCTATTGGGCAGCTTCTGTTCAACCCTCTCTTACCTTTTCATTCGAACTTAGGATGTTTATTCACACTATGCCGATATCACCAAGGCTAACATAAGCTAACTGGAAAGAGAAAGAAAGCAATGAGAACTGAAAACGTGTCACACTGAGAGACTGGGGAATTTCCACACTTGGCCAATTAGAACTGGCACTTTAAAAAAAAAATAAATCTATATCTACATTTTTATTTCCTGCAAGTCTATGGCACCAGGAAAGGGTCTGTTCAGCACTCATCTTGCTCAGACTGAATCACCCACCCTTCTTTTCTGGAGCACAATCCCCAAAACTTGGAGCAGACCTTTGCTTAACAGACTAGCAACTACTAAGAAACTGCTAGGAATCCAGAATTTAGAATGTATGTGTATTAATACTTTGAACTCTGAGGTTTTAGGTAGCAGCACTGCCTTACATGCATCATCATCTTTTAATGCATTCTTGCATGAGTCTGCACTCCACGTGGAAACCCTTTTTTCCAAGCTCTCCCAGGATCCCCTTTTGAAATACTGAGCTTCTTTGCACAAGTATCTTGAACTTCCCTTGGCCCCACAATCACCTCTAGCAGTCAATATCCTTCAGGCTATTTCAAGTACATTTTTAGGACAGTGTCTAACTGGAATAGCCTTCTGAAAACACAAGGAACTGACTCTCCCCTGTCCACTCCCAGCAGTGACTGCTCAGATGCTTTAACAGAGTAGCCCCTCTGATAATTATTCTCTTCCTCTATCTGATCTGTGTGATGGGCAAAAGCTTCTTCTCCTGAATTATTGACCTAGGAGCGAAAAAGAAGTTACTTTGAAAGTGGTCATTCATCATCCCTGCATTGCCGACACCCTCACTGACACCTGACAGAAACCTGGCCAAGCATTTTGCTCCTACAGTAAAACAAACTTTTGAAGTACAAAGTTGTTAGACAAGCACCTCATGGTTATCAAAGCCCACAATGAAATGACCTTAATAACAACAGCTACTCAACCTTAGCAAGGTGACAACTGCACATTGTTAATATTTGCTTTGTCCAAGTAGCCCATAGGCTCAGCTATTTTAAACGTAATTCCCTGAGCCGATAAAACACGTGTGCAATGTGTTCTATGTTGGCAGCATTCCAAACAAGTGTTATCTTTTCTGCTCTAACCAGTCTTTTTCTTTGGAAGGCATCAGCCATGGTTACACTCACGGTAGCAGCAGAACCCACCACCAGAGCTTCTCACTGGGTGCAGGCAGCTGCCCGCCCCAGGCTCCCCCACGCAGCTCTCCTCTTCCCAGAGCCTCGCTCCCTTTGTGCATCTCTCACATCAGTTATTCTGCTCAACAGCTTGACAAAGGATCCTGACTTAGTTCTCACAGCCAAGCCATCAGCTCATTCGGTAGCACCTTTAACCTCTGCCCTTCAAACACCAATCATCATTCACTTGGATTAACTCTTCTAAGAAACAGGTGTCTTGCAGGCTCCCCATAAGGCCATCCTTTCCTTGCTCTGCACCATATGTTCTTCTCTCCCATACATCGACTTGCCTGTATCTGCATCATTCTGAGATTTGTTTAGCACCATCTATTCACCCAACAGCTAGACCTAAACTGAAACCTAAATCTCATCATCTCCCCACCCAACATACAGTTACCATATAAAATTCCTGCTCTGACTGCCTCAGGACAAGCAAATCCAGAGTCTGAGAAGCCCAAAGCAGGATGTGGGTCTCCTCCTGTTGTGCACTGCAGCAGAGCTGCCCCCAGAGCAGCCTTTCACGCCGCACCAGCGAGTTTGGGATCCAGATCACACTCCCCATCTGCAGCAGTGGACTTGAGCACACACTGGGGGGACACTCCCTCCCTGCTCCTCAACTGTCCCTTCTCCATCTTGGCACAAACCTGGAGCTCCCTTCGCAGGGAGCATGTTCTCCCTTCTATGCCACGCTGTTCTTGTTTACTGAAAGATGATGCAAACCACATCTCCCAAAGCCCCACTGACCCCAGGCCTCTGCTTCCAGCGCTCTGTGCAGTTCAGGAGCCTCCTCGCTGCTTCCCCACCTACTCAGGCAAAGCATTTCCCACCTGAGTCACCACTCACAGAAAAAACTAATCCCAAAACACTCCCTAATCTGCAGTAGTTTTAGAATTCAGCTCAGCGCATTCTTATCCCTAAATAACATGGGATCCCAATGATACCAAAAAGCAAACTATTTCAGTCTCCCCAATGGCTGTAAGATATTCCAGCATTATTATTCCAGCAAGCACCACAGACTTCAGGACTGACCAGCTCCCTGGTATTTGGGCTTTGTGCATGAACCATTCCTTCTCTCAGACACTCCCAATAAAAGAGGATTTGTGCTAGCTACAAACAGTCAATACTGCCCAGTGCCACAGGAAGCTGTCAGGCTGTGCCTGCAGAGCAGTGCTGGCTGATCAAACACTGGCAGCAGACACGCACAGCAGTAGTTTCAAGCTCAGTGGAAAAACAAAAGAGATTTATCTCACCGAATTGAGAAAACAGGGTTTTAAACACTGAAGCATAGCGAGCACTAAACCAATATAAGGTCATTATTCTTCTCTTCCAATATGCACACGACCATTGAAGCCTCCATCTACGCTCCACTGCTCATTCTGTCCTCTGACCTAAACTTAATCCTGCCTTTTCTTGCCCTTCTCTAAGGATTACTCACTCGGTATCTTTGTCTACCAAGGCACTCATTTCATCACATCACGTTTGGCTTTCAAAGCAGCAACTATCCATTGTAACCCACAGCAAAACAAACTTGGTAAGTATTTTTAGGCCACTTGTTTCATGTGACACTATTTTTTTGCTCTACCCATTGCCTAGTTCAAGGTCAGGAACAACCAACAGTGACCTTGGAACAATAATATTTAACAGCTCTACAGAGACAAGTGACCCTCAAAACAAACACCCAGATCTGACTGCACTGTCAAAATCCTCACAGAAGACCATTCATGGCCATGGCAATGAAGGAGACATCAGTGCCCATCCCTGCAGCCAAAGGCAGGCGGGAATTTGTTGTGTTCCTAAGCTTCATGTGTTCTCCAATAATAAATGGACTGAGGTGGCGAGCAAATTTAACAGATGGCCTTTAGCACCAACCGTCAAACTGAGTTCAAGTAATTGCAAATTGAAGGAAAAAGCTGACAGGGACTTGACATGGTCTCTTGCATAAAACAGCACCGTATTTCTTTTGTGCCATATCCTTATTCACTTTGATGTATTATCAGCTCCCTGCTCCTCTTGATTGCTTTTCAAAAGCAACCTAAATTGATGTGAATTGGTAAAAGGCAATTATTCCTATGAATAATTAGTGCATGCTAATAAATGCAAAACAGGACAAAATGCTAAGTTTTACCAGCACTGACAGTTCCTGTTCGTGACACCCACTCTGGTAAAAGGGCACCTACTGAACACTGACAAAGGAACAGGGAGGAAAAACTGCATCTTTACTGCGACCATAAGAAGTTGCTCCCTGCAGCACAGAATGACAGAAGTGTAGTTTCTGCTTTTTGTCTAAAGCATGATCTTACCAAGAAATGGTTGGTTATCTCAGCAAAATCCTATAGGCATCTGTATTATTAAAGGTACATGACACCAAAAACAGAGGAAGAAGACATTAGAAGATATTAGACTAGGGGGAAGACAAAGCTATTACCATGAAAAAGAAAATACTGCTAACAAGAGGAGGAAAACTGAAGGTTCTAGTGATATAGATATTTGTTTTTAACACTTCTCTGTCCTGCTTCACAATTTCCAGTTGTCGAGGCCATGCCACACATCACTTACTACCAAGTCACCAGAGCACACAGAGTCTAACAGCCGATGCAGATAATGAGGCTGCCTCAGACAGCATGATAAATGCATATGCTGATGAGCCACAGCACCGCAGCTTTTCCATTTGTGCCCCTCCATGAATGATGGGTTGAGAGTATCACCCATCATCCACCACACTGAAACCTACCCACCAAGTCCAGAAAAAGCAATTCACGTTTCCTTCTCTCACTCACAGGGCAGTAATGAGGAGAAAAGGAGAATTATGTCAATTCCTAAATTCTTTGCTAAGCAAAGTAATAACACCTTAGCCCATGTAAGGATTCAGTTTTACAAAGGTGTGGTGGTTTAGGCCAATATCCACCCAGTCATAATATCACTCCCCCTCCTAAGCTGGACAGGAGAGAGAGAGCAGAATATAACAAACTGCTTGTGAGTTGAGATAAGGACGGAGAGGTCACTCAGTAATTAATGTCACGGGCAAAACAGACTCAACTTAGGGAGAAAAAGGTTTGATTTATTAAAGAAACAATAAAAGCAGGGAGATGAGAAATAAAACCGTCTTAAAACACCTCCCCCATGGGCTGCAAGTGGATCTCTGCTTCTTGGTGGTCCTCCATGGACTGCAGGGGGGCAACCTGCTTCACCATGGTCCTCACCACATATCACAGGGGAGCCTTCTTCTCAGTGCCTGGGCACCCTCCTCTGCAACTGCCCAACAACTTCTTCTTCTGCTCAAATACGTCATTCACAGAGGTGTTACCTCTACCACTAATTGGCCAGGCCTGGGTCAGGTGCAGGGTCCAGCTTAAAACTGACTGGCCCTAATCCTGTCAGCTACAGGGGAAGCTTCTGGCAACTCTCTTTGTTTAAAGAAGCCACCTCTCTAGCCCCCCTGCTACTGAAAAAACTGGCCCAGGCCAAACCCACTACAAAAGGATATCTACTTGGTTTGGCACATGGCAGTACAGATGTCAATTCCCTTTACAGGAGAGTTTAAACAGGTTGAGCTTGGATCCATCACATCCCTAACTCGTAGAGGTGAAGTATGTCTGAAACGCAGCTCTGGTGGTGTGGCTTCCTTTCAAGAGGGGAGTTTTGCTCAGTCTAGAAAATACAGAACTGGAGGAAGATACGGTAACAGTCTTCCTCTGCATGAGGGGCTGTTGTGTGAGGGTGGCTAATGAACTGGTCTTTATAAGCACCAAGTGAAACACATAACTCAGCTTCTTCTCATGAAGTAAAATTTAGTTCAAATAATTGGGGGGCCTGGAAGCAGTCTAATCAGAAACAGTTAACAGACCAACCAGGGAGACCTGTCAGATCTCCCATCACTGCACGTTATCATCAACACATTAGATAAGTATCTGTTAAAAACTGTCTACCCTGCCAGGAAGATCTAAAGATACAGGAGACCTTGTGGGGAGGAAACAATATACAGTTCAGATAAGACAATGGATAAAATGGTAGTTTGAAGGGAGGAGAGTTGAAAAGCCTTTCTAGCTAAGCAGCTTCTTCCACAAAGCCAGGGTACTGCCAAAGCCCTCTCCACCCTCTGCAGCACAGGAGTGTCCAGACCTGCCGAGGACACGAGGGCTGCCGGGTGGGGCTGCGCCGCTGAGGGCACTCACTGGCCGCCATGTTGGCAAGCCAGCAGTGGTGAACCCCAGCTAACCCAGGCATGGCCAGCTCCATAGCCCCCCTTAAACACGCCAAAATAGCAGTTACTAGTGCTAAAAGGGGACTGCCGGGAATGTTGTAGTGAAATAAACATGACACTTCTCCCAAGAGCTGCATGCTACCTCACCAAAGGACGGCCGGGGGGCAGATTCATTCATCAGAGCATATAAAGCAGCAGCCAGGCCTCCCAAGACCTTTATCATTTTGATGGCCTTGTGCTCTTTCCCTTTTTGGGAGAAAATAAAAAGAAAAAAAAAAAATTACACATAACGGCCTTCAGGGAACTAATTAAGGAAAACACGCTGAAGCTGAGGAAGGCAGCAGGCTAGGGACAGATCACCCAGGGCAGGCAGTGCATGAACAAAAACATCTGAGACCTTTACAAATAATGCTCTTTTTTTCTAATAACATTGGTAAAGTAATTTTAAGATCAAAACTGATCTTTATACTTTTATTGAAAGTTTTTAAAATATAAATTATGAATAAAAATACTTCAGTGAAAAGGTGGAAGGTTACATATTTATGTTTCCCTGAAGTAGTGTCAGCCTATATGTTATGTGACATGCTATTAGGGATTAGTTCCAAATTCTTGAATTCAGTGAAAAATCTCCCCTTAACTTAGGAGCCTTTGAATCCTAACACTGAAACCAACATTGACTAAAACAAGTCAGGGAAGTTGTCCAGTCCTGCTTTATTGTCTGGACTCAGCCATGTGCAAATACTGAAGTGAATTTAGCCACAGAATTCATTAATAATTATAAGAAAACTAATTTTTTTGAAATTACAGTAAAGTTGTTAGGATAAAAACAATGTCAGCATTAATGTATTGTGTTCTCTTCCCCCCCCCCCAAAAAAGTCTCAAGATCTCGTCACACATAAATTATGTTAAATAAATTGCCTCCAGCTAGTGTATTTTATTAATGGATTAAAAAAAGCTGTATTACATAAAGTAATAATCATGTTTTAAGGAAAAGATCATCACCACGGAAGTATGATTTGCTACTTGGACTTTGAACAAAATCAATCCCCCATGCTAACAACAATGTACAATCTCCTTATCCTATTAGAGCATCTCCACATTTCTGACCCACGTTAAGGGGAGACACACAAGCAGAAACACTCCTTGGCAGGGCTGCAGCTGAAGTCAACACACACTGACCAGCTACCAAGAAACAAGATGTTAGCCAAAATCTTCTCATCTACCTTAGAATGCTACTGACCCAACCTGCAGGACACAGCCACTGTCAGCACACTGATTCTCGTAAGAGAAAAGGAATATGCAGCACAATTTGACAGCTGCGATGTCCAGAAGAGCTCAGCCCTGATGCATACTGAAAGCTCTTGCTACAAGAGATGATGGGAGTTCTCTTTTTGTAATGCTATTTTGCTTTCTCTCTGCATTTCCTCCTCCTGCTTTTAGCTGTCCACTGTACTCAGTGGTATGTCCTTATTGGATTGATATTTATGAAGGATCAAAAGAGAGGCCAGGGGACTGCAGAACATACCCACATTGATATGATACTGAAGATGTGAAATGGAACAGAGGGTTCAAAGTCAACCAGCATTATTGCTAGCAGAGGGCACCGCAGCACAAGGGCAACCACAGCAGCCATTCCCACTCTGCTCCAGCAGCTGCTGTGGGCACGAGCAGCATCGCATATTTGGGGGAACATCTGTGACCAAAACTGACAACCTGGTCACCTGAAGCCAAAGCCAGAGCCACGATGCTCACGGCTGGGAGCAGCTCCCCACTGCTTTGGATGTACAGCCGCTCAGGACCCACAGAGTGACAGCAAGCTGCGGAGTGCAGAGCAGGCCAGGACCACTATGCCAGGAGAGGAGTTAGTCGTACCACAGGGCTGCAACTGCCAAAACATCCACTCCACACGTTCCACTGCCAAGCCCGGACCACTTCATAGTGCACTTCTGCCACAAAAGGATGGCAAGAACATATTCTCTCAGATCTTTAATTAGCCAAAGAGCTGGAGATTATGTTCATGTGCTGAGAGACACAGGCATCACCTTCTGATGAGGAGGATTTGGGTTCAACTCACCACGGTGCTACCAAATATCCCATTTGACTCCACACAGCGCATCTTCACAGCTTTTGTCAAGGAACTTGCAGGTACCAGACACCCCAATGATCCCTGGAGTTGAGTGTCCTATCTCACACTCACATTGCAAGACTAGTTCATCATTATTGAAAATGTTCAGTTGCTATGGTGACAGGGAATTGAGAAAAACCCCTAGATTCCTGTAAACACAGGTTTTCACATGCAGACTGCAGTATTCTGTACCTCCAGTTCATACTGACTTATGAATTTTCAGTTATTCAACCAGCCAGCAAAAAATGAGTGTTTATAAATATGAAAGTTAAAGTTCATTCCTAGATAAATCACAAACACAAATGAATGTATCGTATATGCTATTCACAGTGACTCATCCACTCACCTCCAGTTATCTGCTGAAACCCAGCCATGCTAATTTTAATTACTTAATTTAGGGAGCAGCTCTTCCTTGTTTCCCTCACACTAAATTTGTCTACAAGCGTATGTCCTTATTTTCTACCCTTTTGTGGGTAACACACATAGTAAACAAGCTCACTGTATTCGGCTTTGACCTGCCGGCCTGAGGGTGAAATCAGTACTGATTCATAAGGCCTTACATCTTTTTTAACTGCAACTGCACATTCATAGAAAACCAGAAATAGCCTGAAACAGTTTTGGCTACTGGTTGTGCTGGGCTGCAAGTTCCAACATCCTGACACCAGACATCCACTTTTCTCCTTTTTAGAGCCTTTTCAGAACCAAGTTCCGAGAACACACACAGAAATGTGAGTCTCACACCCAAGGTGCCTGCCTGCTTCTCTGGTCTGTTTCCTACATGAAACCTACCAGGAAGCTGCAGCTTCCAAGGAGGAATCTGCTCCTACCTCAATCACTGAACAAGCTTCTGAGATGAGGAACCAGCCAGCCTCTTCCACAGGCAGCCAGCAGACCTACTTCCCACAGCTGCTGGGACAGCCAAAAGCCACGGGACACACGCCAGAGGCATCTCCCACCGACTCCTTCCAAACAGGCCAGGTTTCTCAGCATCGCAGCTCTGGCATTTGTGTGCACGCTCCTCCTAACACCAACAGCTACAGCTAACCTCATCCCCACGGAGCACAGCAGAGGTGACCCACTGCTGGTGTGGTGCCGGGCTCGGCAGCACCCGTGCCCAGCAGAGCCGCTCCGCAACCCCGGCAGCACCCTCCACTGAACACATCACTGGGCTCTGTGCCGACTGATGCCAAGACACAGCACACTCAGGCTTTAACTCCATTTAGCTTCTGTAGGATTTCTGATGTCCTACAAGTATCACGCCCACAGTGAGCCACCGCACGGCTCCAGCAGACGCTGGCACAGGAGCCCTTCAGTAACTCAGCAGCAGCAATAAGGCCTCATGTCACGCTGGCAGTGATACCAGGCAGTCCACAACCAGATGGATGTATTTGTAAATAAGGCAGATCAGTTTTGTCAGGTTGTAATTGGTTTTAGAATGAGCAAGTCCTGCCACGACAAACAACAATTAAAGAGCACAGAGCTCCACAGTGTGCAACACTGAATGGGTTTTATCACAGGGACAAAAGCAGAGCCAACAATACACAAATGGTTTCATCATAAGACAGGCCTAACGATGCCACCTGGGAGAACGGGAAAACCCAGAGCACTGTCAGGGTGATTCCAGAAGAAAGCAGAGCATCTCCCACCTCCTAGATCTCTGGCCCCTGCGATGTGACCAGCCTCCACGTAAGCTGTGGGCATGCTGATGAGCCCACACATACTGGGGCCCGGCGGGGCAGCGGGGTTCACTTCTGGCTCTCGGGCACAGCTGTGGAACTCCTCAGACCTGTGCCTACTCCCATGGCCAGCCACTGCTCTCTCATGTTGCTTATCAACACTTTGGGCAAACTAACAGCCAGAGCAGCTGGATTACCTCCACAAGAGCATGCTACAGCTGACAAACCAAGGTCCCATTTCACCACGTTCAAACCAAAGAACCAGTTCTGCTGCTATGTCTCACCTTTAATACACTGCCTTAAACCTTAAAACCACTACCACCCCTTATGAAATCTCTAAGTGTCAGCTACCCTAAGAGAGACAACATCATTAACCTCATTCTCCAGGTGAAGAAGCCTCACCACTCAAAGTCACAGCACCAGTCTACTCTCAAGCCTGGCACAGGAGTTGGGATTGCAGATCTGGGTCCCAGTCACACCCTGCAAACATCGTGTAGATACCCCAGGCAGGTCCACTGCTCCCCACGTCTCCTCAGCACCACAGCACTCTGAGGTACGAGGAGTCTGGATGCAGTAAGATGCACAGTTGAACACGTTACATTAGTTCTAGCATAAAAAGGACATTTGCCACACGCTGTCAGAGCCTCAGCATTCTGTCTTCTGAGGTGACCAGGCGCACATTTGGGCCTGGAAAGGAAAAAGAGCAAGCCAACACCCATATCTGTGTGAAGCAGCTTCCAAGACAGGTTCTGGAATTTTTGTTTAAGTCTCTAATGGAAGTTTAATTCTGAGTAAGTTATTCTCTGCTTTTGTGACCTGCAAAACCACCTCCTTCCACCCAGTGCCTCGGGAGAGGTACACCATCTGCTCTGCACTCCTCTCCCACTGACAGGGATGTCTCCCACCACCTTGGAACAGCGTCTGTGAAGCAGGGACAAGCGCCTCAGCAGTGCAGCGCCCGGGAACGTGCTGCTGATGAGGAAGACTGGCAAACAATGTGCGGGGTTTTTAACTCGTCTTCCCACTCACCCTTAGTTTGGAGCTGACCTCTTACATGGAACAGATTATTGTTTTTCCAACAGCGTATCTCAAACCGCCATCCCACAAGTACAGCAACCACACAAGGGCTCTTGTGTGCTACAGTTTCACTTTCAGGGGTTTGTAACACGGTATTTTCATTTACAGTATGTTTGCTTGCTGTATCTTCAGGGATATTAGCAAGAGTAGGTCAAGAACATAGAAGCAGTGTGCAGGAAAAAACTCCTTTTAAAAATATGAGTCACTCAGAGCACCATCAAACAAGGGTGTTAGAAGATGCCCTGGAAGGACCTGCTGCTGAGAGCCTGCTTCCCAGTTCACTCGACATGCTCCAAGTTAAAGGCTGGTTCAACGCTGCTGCTGAGTTTTGTTTGGTTTTTGCCACATCTCCTCGGGAGCTATCCAAAAAAGACAAATACCACGGAGTATCATTTACTGCGACAGTAGCAGTCTCATTCACTTCAGTGCTAAAAAAGAACAGGGCAGTATGGAAGCCCCTACAAAACATTTAGCAGGAAGTAAAAGGAAGAATGTTAATCCTGCAGTTTCTGTGTTTGACTGTTACCTCACAGAGCTCTGGCCAGGATGTCAATCTTACTGTTTCCTCTAGGTGCAACACTGCTGTACATAGACCCAACAGTGCACTCACGAGCCATTTGCTGTAGAAGCACCAGAACTCCCATTTTCCTACCCACAATGGATGCAATCTCAGATGGCAGCTTGCTCTTTCCTGGAGCTGCAGTGCACTCCAAAACATGAAGTTATGCGTCACTTGCACTGTGGCAGTGAAAATCTATCTGCCTTTGCACCACAGAGGAGCACTCTGTCCTGCCCAGAGGAGCAGACAACCTCACTTGAGAGCAGGAAACAGCAGCCGAGTGGAGCAAACGAGCAAGAGGCAGCCAGGGACCTCTGCACACGTGGGTCTTCAGGCCTCACAGAGCCACCAAGCTTCACGCTGGTGGTTGGGAGAGATGGCACAGCACACACAACACCCAATTGCTGTGGCAGCACAAAGACAGGTCCAACAGAACCAAACAGCTGGTGAGCAGGGAGTTTCTGGCCCTTGGGCAAGATGCAGAGCTCAAGGACCCAACTTCTGCTCCTACTGCTATCCACCACCCTGCTGCCTGACTCTCCATGCCTCTGCATCACCTCTTCAGCCAGGCACAATGCTCCTGCCTGTCTGTTGAAAGTGCTGGGGAAATAAAATCACTCATCCTCGTAAGCATTTTTGAAACTATTACACGGGTATTTACAGAAACTCCGGCGTCACTTAATCCAGTGGCCTCTCTGAGCATTGCTTTGATGCTGCAGGGGAAACTATAATGTATCCAGCCAATTGTGTAATGCTCTACACAGGGACAGAAATTGTTTTCTGATCTCCTCAGCAATCCCATTCCACCCTGAAGCATGATATTCAATTGTGCTGACCTCAGCATGCTTAACTGTACATAATATTGACTGTAAAGTACTCAGCCCTTTTGAAAATATGCCCATCTCCAAAAAGAAACAACCACGAGGCAACACTGCCAAGAAAGAACACATCATGATACTCCACACTATACTTGGTAGAGTGTAACCCTGATGAGCAGCAACGTGCAAATAACTTCCCAGCAAGCAATTAGCACTTGCACACTACTTAGGGCTAAAGAACTCAGTGGGACAACCAGCAAGGTCTTCTACCTACAGGAAGACACACACCAGAGGAGGAGTGGTTGCCAGACTCCTCACCACCACCCGTTTTGGAGGGGTGGATGCAGACAGGCTTCAGTCACTGCGGTATGAGGAGAGGTGAAAGATTCACCATGACTTTCCCAACCCCACGGTGTACACTGTGTGACCCCTCATGCAGCCAGGGATTTTGGCATGTGACCAAGGGCATGAAGCACCATGCACCAAAGTCAATGGGAGATATCCCACCCACTTCAGAGGACAGCAGACAAGTCATATTTGCAAACAAAACTCTCCATTTTTTTGGCCAGAATAGGATTTTCCCATCACTTGTCATTTTGGCCGTGTCATCCCTCTGGAGGAATCAGCACATCCTTGTTTTCCCCCCCGCACTTCAAAGCTATTCTTCAGCTCCAAAGCAAAGAGTGATAGCCATTAATGCAAATTCTTTTCTGAAGTATCCCCAAAGCCTTCAGGCCCCAGGCCAGCAGCCTGCAACACCGGGTGTCTCCATGGAGAACCTGCCCTCAATGTCTGCTCAGCTTTAGCAGTCAGGAAAGGACATGGGTAAAGCTAACAGAGCAATTCTGTCCTTCAGGGAGGCACACTGTTTAAAGGCAGCTCAACAGAACAATGCATGCAAGCAAGAGAATCTCACAGTCAAGCCATTCTCCCAGTTTCCAGCTCCCCCGTCCCTTCCTGGCCAGGGATCCCAAACTGGGGAACACAGCAGTACAGACAGACACGCTGCAGCACAGCCATGTCCAAACAAGCACGAGAGCAGCAGCCAAGGGGCACCGCTGTCGCTCCCCTCTGGCCAGGCTGAGCCCACACAGCTACATCTGGGGACCCACCTTCTGCAAGAGGCAAGGACTGAGGCATCACTTTCCACGCTGGAATTATAACACCTCAGCTTTTTACACCTTTGTTTTTAAAACAAAGGAGAAGATTTAAAATAAAGAGGATGATTTAACACAAAGAGGATGATTTAAACCTCTCCCGCCCCACCACGGATGGGATCCTTACAGCTGTCTCCTCATTGATGAGTAATGACAACACTGGGATAAAGAACAAGGCTGTATATTCCCAGCCTGGCCTGGCAGGGCTTGCTGTGCTGCTGATGGTGCCATTTTTCACAAGCTCTGAGGCCAAGCTGCTGGCTGCTCACAGCCATTCCACAGCCGCACAGCACCCGGGCAGTAAGAAACACACCAGCCCCATCGCATGGCACCGGCCCAGGAGTCACAGTACAACCACACAAACTCCCTCAGTGCTGGTGTGCCAGTACTCCACTTCCCATCCTGAAACTGTGTGCTGCAATACACTGCTCAGCTGCTTCCTTTCCCTAACCCACTGCAGCCGTCTTCTAGAGGTGAGAAAAGGGACACTAAAATGAGTCATCTCAGGCCAGCTTTTCAGGTAGAAGTTTACGAATCAGTCTCTTGGAGATGTGGGCAGGTTACAGTGCATCCAGCAACCACAGGTATAAAGCAGGAGCCCAGGGTAAGGACTGGAAGCCTTAAGATCACCAATGACAGGTACATACTGTAACTACCACTGTTGCTGCACGGGCTCATGCTGTTCATTCCTTTCCGTGTCCTCCCTTGCTGCTATGACACACAACAAAAGCCTCTTGGGATTAAATCGACATTCGGGATTAAAGAGCCACCCAGGTGGTGAGAAAGGGGAGATTGCTTCATGCCAGCACGTGGCACGAGGGACGGCACACAGGGCTCCTCTCCGGCCCTGAGCCCGATGCCCGGCAGCACCAGCCCAAATCACTCGCCAGCAGCTGCCTCTCAGGGGCAGCAACGCCTCCGAAGGCACTCGAAGGCTATTGCTGTGCTTGACAAACAGCTATTGAAACACAGCCACACTCAGGCACCAGAGAATTGAAGAGTTTGAGTTTCCCCCACCCTCAATGGGCCAGCAGAAGGGAAGAGCAAATCCCACTCCTGACAGTTGCTGAGACTGTGCACACACAGCTTAAAATATTACACCTCACAGAGGCTTATAAATATCTGTTAAGCACCTAAAGTGCATTTGGGGCTGCACTCTTACAGCCCTTAAAACCCTTCACCTGGAACCAGGACTAGCTACAAGTCATGAATAAGCGTTGTAATGGGTTTTACTGTTATCAGGAAGAAAGGTAGACTGACAAATGATGCCTAGTGCATCCAGGGAACTGTCAGCTATCAGGAAAGAAAATAGCCAGGCTTACAAGGATCAAAATACATTTCTGACCAAATGCAAGATGACCTACAGGCACAGGAGTTAAGGAGGCTGGAGATGGCACCCATCAGGCACACAGTCCAAGGAGCCTTAGCTGCCACGCCAGGAACAGGGCAGGAGTTCAAGGACACAACGTAGGCTCCAAAGCTGAGCAAAGCCAAAGGAGGCCTCTTCCCTGCCACGCAGTCCCAAGCACAGCTGGATTTCGCTTTAATGCATTAGAAGTCGCCTTAATAAAAGAAATTTGAGTGCAAGCGTGACTGCTGGGCCCACAGCCACCCCATGGGGAGCTCAGGCTCTGCCCCAGGCTCATAGCTGCAGCAAGAGCTGCTGGCTTCCACTTCATACAGGTGCTCCCACATGAGCATGAGGGTTTAAGAAGCACATCTGCTAAATGTGACTTCTGTCCTTTTATGGGACGCCACGAGGTACCGGGAGCCAGTGCCCAGTCTGGCAGCAGAAGCCTGAGGCCTGGACTTGGCAGAAGTGAGTCCTGCAAAAAGTTTGTGGCGTATCCCTTGGCCGCCCTCTTTGCCGGCTTCTTCATCTTTAGAAGGAATGCAACACTTTCCTGCTTGTCCTGCCAGAGGCACCTCCACTCTGCTGTGTTTGCACAGCTTCAGCTGGGGCCAAAGAGCTATGTCTTACGAGGAAAAAGCACTTCAGTGATGTCACCTGTATTTTTTTACACAGCACCCCACATTCTGCTAGAAGGCCAACACACACCACACGCCACCTTCCAGGTCCCCATCTAAATGGGGCCATGCACTTAGGGAGCATTTGGGTTTAGCAATGCCCTGACACAGAATAGCAGCCAGGGTGCCTCTCTACCCATCCACACCGGCACCACAGGGCCCAGCACCCGGCCCCGGCGGGCACGCCGGGCTGGCGAGCACATTGGAACACGTACCAGCTGTGACAGACCCAGGACAAGGCACCCAGGCACACATGCACACACACTTCTGAGCAGCTACGGTGAGCTGGCAGCTCCTTCTCCCCTCTGACCACAGAGGAGGCCCGAATCTAAGGCATTTTAGGAAGGTCCATTCCAGCAGCAACTATACAGAGGGTGATGTGCAGGAGGCTGTTGACTGAGCTGAACCATCCCTCCCTCTGCCAAAGCACTCAGGACTTCAGCCTTGCAGGAAACATCTCTGATAGATTCAATTTGTTTCCATTAGAGACTGACAATTAATCTTTATTACGAATCACATGCACACTTCTCTGCTGTTCTCTGCACATGGCCCTACCAGTCGCTGCACACGGAGGTCTCATGTAAAACCCATCTGCCAAGACCACACCATCAGACCCTGCTGAGGAAACACAGAGGGTAAAGGGGAAAGTAACAACAAATAAATCTATGTGGGAATCAACCAAACACGGAGCAACACTGAGTAGTGATTCTGAAGTCATAAAGTAGAGACTAGATTGGGTTAATCAAGATCTGTTGCAGATGACTCCACAGAAGCCAACAGAGCTATGCCAAGGTGTGCTAGACAGCCCTTGGGCCACGCTCCCCCACATCTTATTAAGACAATTAAGACAATGGAAACTTTGTATCTGTTTTTGTGATTAATCTCTAGCAGTTCCCCAACAGCCCACCCAAAGGGGTAGGACTTTATTAAGTGGGCTGCCAAGTTTCAAGCCTCGATGCTCCCTCCAGCTGGAACCAAGCTCCTGAGCAAACTGTGATCCCACAAAATAACTTGGTACGGGAATTTCCTACTTTGCTCAGAAAAATTTGGAAAAGAGAGAAATAGGCAGGAAATAAGAGACATGAAAGAAGTGGCTGCTGTAACAGAAAACATAAAATGAGGCTAGCAAGCAATGGCAAGTTAACCAAAGCTGCAGTTGTTCCATGAAAATGGGAAAATCGCATTGGTTTTCTTTGGCCATGGGTTTGCAAGCTTTAATAATGTTTCTATATGCTCAGTTCATCAAGAGTCTAGTTCTATTATCAATTTACATGGCAACTAAGAGACCTAGAAGTGCAAGAGATCATCCCCTTCCCAGCGTGCAGCCAGAGGCAGGTTTAAAGATGACCATCTCCACATCACCAGGGATGCTGTTCACCTGCCGCACCTATGGCAGAAGATGCTACAGTCACGGCAGCCTGCCTGCCAACAGAGACCAACCAGGTGACACAACAACCTGAGTTTTGCCAGGGTTCAATATGAAATTACACAGCAGATCAACACAGTGCCCGAATTCCTGCCAGATGCAGAGTGCTATACCGCAGACAGTTGCCTCTCCATGATTAAAACTGGTTAGTTTTGCTGCGTTAGAGCAACAAATCACCCCTTTGACGTTAACGAGGAAGGGACATTTGTTTATCTCTCTGGTCAGACAGGCTAATTGAAGTGTATGTCTGAAAACACTTTATACCGTGCATCTAAGGATCTCCTACATTCTGTATTCTGCAAGTAGCTTTCACATGGCAGCTGTAAATATACAGACGTCTTTATTGGCACTTGTTTTTAATGCAACCAGTCATTGCTGTGTGCAAATCTAAGACAGGCAAATCAGAAAACCTGCCTCCTAAAACGTATCCTTAGTATTTTCCTTCTGGTACCGTCAGGCGACCATCCTCTGCCAATCCTGGGGCCAGCTCTCCCCTCTCCTGACAGCTGAAGAAGGATGCAGAGCCGCAGCAGGCAAGGACGAGCCCACATAACTGACAGGAGAGACCCCGCCACGGGAGGGGGCCTGTCAACATCGCGTGTGCAGAGTCACAGAGGTCCCCATGCAGGGGCAGATGGCAAACGCTGCCCAGAGCTGCAGGGGCAGCCAGCCTGCAGCAGCACACACCAGCACAGCTCAGCACTTCCACACCTGAAAGCAGAGCGGCACCGACCCAAAGCCGCGGGCAGCCTGCGTCACTGCCACCAGCACGTCACCATGCCCCGGCTCTCGGCCCCCGGGCAGGCCCTGCAGACCCTCTATCGCACACACACACACCCCCCCCCCTATCTTTTCAAAGCACTTTCACCATGACGCCTTCCCACCATGAGAAAAGCAGACACAATTCTCCAGGGAGGGAAAGCAGATAGAGCCATTATGGCTGATAAATGACCCCTGTGCATGAAGATTATTCATCAGTTAAGTTGTCCCCACCGGAGGCTCAAAACGAGCGTGGGCGGCCAGGCAGTGCTGGGCTCACTGACGGCCTGGCCCCGGCCCTTCAGGGGCTGGGCTCTGCTTCCCAACAGCCTGAGTGAAGTGGCTTCCAGATAGACTTTCCCAAAAATCAGTCTAAGTAACACTTTTTTTTCCCCACCATGTTACTCCCAAGTTGCCTCTCTGGCTCCTCTAATGATCCTTGGGCAGCTGGGGGGGGGGGGTTTATGCACTGCCAGATGGACATTGCCTTGTGACAGCCCCAGGCACTGGCTGACACACCTTCCAGGCTGCCTGGCAGCCCAGCACCCTGACCATTCCCAGTCTTTTCTATCCACTTTTTCAGTACATTTTAAACATGCCTCTGCTGTGAATTACTCCCCCTCATGCCCAAGTACTCCCTGGAGTTCACATGCAGAGTTTTCCCCCTTGCTCCCTGCTATTGTCTCGGTCATGCCTCGGGGACCACCTCTGCACTGCTCTCAGATTTCAGCCTCATCCTCCCAATACATCACTTCTACAAATGTTCATCTTTACCATCTCCATGCGTGAGCTCTTCTGTGACAACACTTTGACTGTTAGCTGCCCTTGCCACTGCTGCCCCTTCCCTTTCTCCCTCTTTCGTTTTAGTCTTTCTGTGGAGGTTTGGGTATCTGTCTTCACCAGGCAAGCAGGGGTTTAGATACGAATAAAGTAAGCACCAAATCTCTGAAGGAAACAGAACAGGGTTTCTGGGACAATGAAGTGGCCTACATGAAATCCCTCGGTTGAGCCAACAGAGATCAGGCCTTGCAGAAGGCAAGCAGAAGTGGAGATGGGTGTTTGTGGTCACTGTCACAGCCTCAGAAGAGGATGAAGCTCCCCTCGCCCACATTGGGCTTTGCTGACAGCAGACAGCTGGTCTGGCACAGACACAGGCTCACAGTACAAGCCCATTCCCTCTGCAGAGCTCCTCAGAGGCCGGTCCCCCTCAGGTCCCCGCTAATGTCACCACCAACCACTGACTTTTCACCTTCCTGCCCAGTAACATTGTCTTCCTTGTGAAGCTTGGGCTACAGCAGACCTTCGTGCCAGCTTCTCTGGAGTCAGATTTTATCCTCGTCCAACAGTTCAGCAACATGGGAAGGTCAGAGGTGCCCCTGTCCGCACAGGGAGGTGACAGCAAGGGTAAGGGCTGTCAGGACAGAGCCGCAAACACCAGAGCCCTTTCACCTCACCGAGGTCACCCTGAGACCACCTCGGTCCTGTGAGGGACCTCACACATCTCAGAGATGGAGCTGCCACCACCCTGAAGGCAGAGAGCAGGCGGCACACACAGATCCTGGGGTATGACTCTCCCCAGCTTCAGGCACAGTTAAACCCTGACCACATCCAAATTAACCTCCATTCAGATGAAAATACAGACTGAGCATCCTAAACTAGAAAATGGACTTTTCTGGAGGTATAATTAGGCACAGAATAGCATCAAGGAAATTATTACCAGCCTGTCAGCAAACTCTGCCTGTGTTACAGCTGCCCAAAACGTGAGGGCTGTGGTGCAATAAAACACCCCTGTACATAACCCCAGCATCAACTGTCTAACATATGGAAACCATGAGGCTACACAAGTCAGGCCAAGAACAATCACAGCAAATGAGTACTCTAGTTACAATCAGGAAAAAACCACCAGAGATGTCTGCAGTGAGGCTTTTGGAGCAGGTCGGACCCCTCTGCAGCCCTGAGCCGAAGAGAAGCAGGAACCACTTGGCCCAGGACATCTTTGAGACAGACACGGAAACGTGGGGCAGCGCCTATGAATAAATGCAAATCCCCTCCCATAAAACAGAACAATGCCACAGGATAAAGGAATATTTCATCTGCTTAACTGCAGGGTGCAATAACATCAATTTGCCCAAATTACACACAGCAGAAAGGTAATTGGCACTGAGCAGAGCATGTTGTGACTGTTACATCACTCTTCAAAGCCAACTACAAAAGACTGACTTGCAGGGAAGTAAACAATAGCACAAAATCAACAGACAGCCCCTTCCCCAAAATGCCTCTGCCTGGCTTTGCACTGCAGCATTGGAGCAGCTGGGCGCTCAGAGCCGTGCATGTGCAGATAACACATCACTCAGCCCAAGCGCCAACACCCCAAGTGACCTCCAGAGAAAGCAGGAAGGCTGTTTAGTTTGCAGCATCACAACTTAATTAGCAGAGAAGCTACTTTGGATTTTTCATTAACTCTGTGTTAACCAGCCTCACACATCACAACAAATTGGTGACGGAGCACCTGTGTAACACAACCAAGCAAGGGGAGATGGGAGTCGGTTTTACGTAACCGCAGGGGGACTCGAAGGGGTCAGTCAATGGGAAGGCACGGAGCGAGCAGGGAGCGTCCTCCCGCTGGAAGGGCACACGGGAATCGTCATTACTAACAGAACTGGGAATTGTTGCCGTCAGCAGCAGCTCTACAAACTGAAGTTATCCACAATTACCAGTTAACACAGCTTTCCCCTGATACCGAAAGCCCTGTTTCTGTGACAGGGGCGGCTGCACAGACTCATGTATGTTGTGCCTGACACACACCCAGCCCTCCACTGGACTGCAGGCTTTGCTGATGTTTCACAGGGTACCAACTTCGCCGCCGTAAGCCCAACTGTAAAAAGAATTCCGTTGGAGCCTGCGATCTGACGTTCAGTGCCCTCAGCAGACACAATCCCTAATTACATTCTTCTCAAATACTCCGAAATAAAGCAGTCTGCTTCCAAGGTCTCCATCCTGCAAACCGGCACTTGCATAATAACGATTATGTCCCTGGCAATCTTCGCAGGGGCTGATGATCGACCAAGTCCCTTACATAAGACCTGCAAGATCCCTGTGCTTTGTGGCCAGGAGGGCTGGCAGCTCTTGGCCGCGACTCTGCGGCGGGGCGGCTCGGGACCAGGACGGTGCGGGGAGGGGGGTTTACCCCGCACCGCCGTCCCGCAGGCGGCACCGAGCGTGCGGGAGCCGCCCCAGCGCCGCCGGGCTTTGGGCTTTAACGACCCGCAAGCGCAGCCCGTCCGCGCGCAAGTTCCCCGCGGCGCCTCTCCCGCACGGCCCCGGCAGCGGCCCCGGCAGCGGGCGTGCGGGGGGCGAGGGGCCGCCAGCTCCGCAGAGCC
>WBNH01011832.1:3149-37154 GCA_013401255.1 Urocolius indicus
CCCTTTCCCTTTCCCTTTCCCTTTCCCTTTCCCTTTCCCTTTCCCTTTCCCTTTCCCTTTCCCTTTCCCTTTCCCTTTCCCTTTCCCGCTTTCCAGGGTTCTTTTCTGATTTCTTTCATTAGGTTCATTTTATGGGGTATAATTTTATGAGGGAGATCTATGTCAGAAGAAAAATGGGAAGGATTACAGGACAGCTGTATAGGTCTTAGACCGAAGCTAGACCTGTAGAGCTGCACTTCTAGATACCTCTTTGGTCCTTAGGTAAAGTAGCTAGTGAAGATGCACCAGTAAGGACACTATTATCCAGGGTACAAAAGCTTTCAGTGAGCTGAATACCTATTTGGTGACTAAGGTGGCTGCTCTAGTATATAATGGTGTCTGAGGCAACGTCTTTTTTCTGCTCTGGGAGCACATGGTCTTGCAACACTATGGTGAAAGGGAAAGAGGTAGATATAGAGCAGATGCTGAAAACCTTCTTGACTTGCCTTGTAAATTCATATCTGGCTGTTACGCCAAAGCAAACGTTGCTGCTATTGTCTCTCTGCTGTATCTCTCAAGGCAGCATAGGGATGTTGGTGTTTGCTTCCAAGGTGCCTCCGCTTTGTTGTGTAAATATATTCCTAATATCTCTGGGGATATATTGCTTTAGAGTTTGGTTTTCTTTGAGTTAACAAAGTAATGGGAGCGGTTGTGTCCTGCTGTAACTTTGAGGGGAATAGAGAGAGACAGAAAGCAATTATTCAAGTTCCAATGTGTGCAGAGCATTTTTATTATTTTTATTTATTGTTTTATGTTGATGCAAGTTGTGCTGTGCTTTGGAGGAGACAGAGTGAGTTGTTGGCACAGCTCATGTAAATCATAAGCTCTATGACACTGCTGGGTTTACACCAGCTTCTTTTCACTACATCCTGGCACTCGGTTTTAAGCCTAAAATATTGTAGTGTGCATTTTAAAGGTGAAAAAATGGGACAGCAGATGTGAAAAGCAACAAAGAAAGGATAGGAAGAAACCTACCTTATTTGCTGCCTGATGCAAGAAGAGATGCTGGGTGAATGGTTAGAGTAATAGATAATCTCATCTTCTCCCTTTTCTTTTTTTTTTCTGAAAATCTTTGATTAAAATTTTAATAATTTTCTGACTAATGCTTATATCATAAGAAAGAGATGCACTGGGAAGCAGGGCATGTTTTGAAAGTTTTGAGGTGAAGATAACTAACTCAAAATTTCTTGCTGGCATCAAAATAAGATGTTTTTTGTGCTTCTTTGCCAGATTCATGGCTAAGTATTTAATGTATTTCATTTGAAGCATAAGCTATTTAATAGGAAGAAGTCTCTTCCTCTTTCATCTTTTTATTTTATTTTAAATTGTATTTTTTACATCTCTCTTTTTGCAAGATGTGGTCTAAATATCCCCTTAGGGTACCATACACAAATGACAGCTGTTGTGTGTGTAAGGTTCAACATAAGACTGCTAATGCAGTGTTTTGGGTTCAGACATGTTTAAAAACGAGCATAAGGCAGTCAATATTTAGTATTTTACATTTGTCTTTATAAACTATATGATGTTTGGACAGCCTCAGAACCTTTGTTGTTATTGGTGGTGGTTTTACCTATTCACATCTTCACACTTAAAAGAAAGATTTTCCAGAGCAGTGAAGTGTAACCATGAAAAGTCATGGAGGTGGTACTACAGAGAGGGTGAATAATTGTCTAAAAATAATATTTTTAGAGGGGATGCATATGAGGCTTTAATTAATTAAATCTGTTTGGAGATGGGAGGGGGGGAGGAATGCAGCTTGCTGCTTCATGCCACTTCTGGAAGCTTCCTGAAGCTCCTGTGGCACCTTCTTGTTAGTGCCTCCACCACTTTCCAGAAGACTGGGTAAGCAAGCCACTAAATGCTCTAAATGCTGCTCCTGGCCACTGACCCAGCCCCAAGTAAGGTAGAGGGGAAAGCCACTTGGTATAGCATGTCCTTGTCAGGCTTGCTCCTGTTTTTGACACCAGGAACTTGATTTTGGTAGCTATTGATTCCCACAGAGGACTTAGCAAAGTGAGGTGCGGACAAGACTTTGGATGGAGCAGCAGTCACCTGGTGGGTTTTGCCCTAGCTTTCTTCTAGTAGGTAGCTCCTAAGTCATTGCAGGAAAACCATAGAAGTACTGTGTTATATGGGTTGGCTCTTTCTTTCTTGGGATGGTGATGGATGTGGCTTTTTTTTGGGTGTTTTTTTTTTTCCCTTGCTGATATGAAAGCAGTCATCACTATCAGGATGTATAGAATAATAAGGCAATGCAGTTTACAGTACCTAATCCATATTCATTTTCATGATTTTAAAATTAGGTTAACCTTTATAATTAGGAAATCAAGGTTTTTAATAATTCTCATCACAGAGAAAAGGGACATAATCTTGCTGCTTTCTATATTCTATGCTAACTACTTTTTCATGTTTGATTTGCTGCTGACTTCATAAACAATTCCTAGTAATGTGATCTGCTGTACCACTGGGCAGTTTTCTATTTGGACGCTGTTGTGTAAAATGTTTCTCTAACATCAACAGTGTCATTGTGGCTGTGTTTCTGGAAATCCCCTTGTGTGTGCTTATCAGTGTGTTCACTGCTAAAATAAATCTGTCAGGCATTCTAACCAACACAGTTTAACAAGCTGTGATACCTGTATTTTCCACTCAAGCTGTTAACATAACATTGTAACTTGTCCATTTAGTTCTGTTATTATAACTGGTGTGTTTAAGCTAATGCTACATCTGTATCTTTGCAGT
The DNA here is from genome assembly GCA_013401255.1 of Urocolius indicus. Taxonomy (NCBI): domain Eukaryota; kingdom Metazoa; phylum Chordata; class Aves; order Coliiformes; family Coliidae; genus Urocolius; species Urocolius indicus. The sequence continues at coordinate 5,928 of WBNH01011832.1, forward strand.
ATCACTATTGACATGGTGCTAACTTGCTCAAGTCACACTAAGCCTTCTTAGGCTACAGACCTAAAAACATCCTATTCACATTTTACAAAGCAAAACTCATAACTCTTCCAAGCCTAATCTTCAGTTTAGCTATGCAAAGTTGTGAAAAGCTCTCGGGAAAGAAGTAGAAACTCACGGAATTGCAGATTATCTTCTCATCAAAAAAGTCCCAAACCAACCAACCAACCAAACAAAAAATCCCCTATTGATCTGAATGGAGAAATCCATATTGTTTGGGGTTTTTGTTTGGTTTGGTTTTTGTGGGTTTTTTTGAGTGTTTTTTGTAAAGCAGAAAGGTCAGTCTTTCAGAGCTTATTAAAAACTAGGGACAGTATTGGCTGAAACAATACTTCAGTCAGTGGAAGAACAGGGGAAATAATGCATTTATCCAAAGCCAAAAAAAACCCCAACCCAAAAAACCAAAACCCAAACCAAACCAAAACCAAACACTTCTTAAGTAAGAGAACATTTTGAAAAGAAATGTAAAAATATTGCATTTTTAAAATATTTTCTTTAACCACTTTCATTTCTACTTTTATCTGGCCATACTTATAGATTGCGCATGAGCTAAGAGATTCCAGAAGAGGGGTTATGAACAGACCACCCAAGGAAGACTTCTGACTTCATCCCCACGACCACCAGGAGGCTGAAGAAGACCCCATAGCAACAAGATCAGCACCTGTGCAGAGTACACCAGGAAGCAATCCACTTAACCGATAAGGACTGTATAAAAAGACTTTTACCTGGGGGAGGAGTTGTGCGCTGTTGGTGGAGCAGAGGCTCTGGGCCGTCCAGCGCTGTTTTGCTTATTTGCCGCTTGCTTAATAAATTTGATCTATGACTCATTTAAATTGGCTGCAATTTATAACAGATGGAAGCTTTTCCTTGGCAACCTGTGCCTGTTGCTCTTTGTCTTCTCCATGTGGCTTCTTGTGAACCTTGTGCAGGTACATTTTCATGGTACATGCATCCTTTGAGGAGACCAGGTTCTTCTGTCACCATGCTTCAGAGATGAGTGAGCTGATGGGAAGGCAGGACACCTCAGGTGCCTTTGCTTTAGTGGCACTGCCTCATTATATGGGCTTGCTGTTTTCTGCAAGATAGAAGAGGTGAGAAGCCAGCAGGTAGGAGGAACCAGACTTGCATTTGGTGTCCTTTTGCAGCATTGCTGCCGTGGTGCTCTGGGCTCCCTGTCCATTTCTTCCCATGTTGCATATAAGTACTTAGTCATGCAGAGAGTAATGCTAGATATTGCAGGCTAAGTTTGTGGTTAGCATCACAGAGTTTGGATGAAGCTGTAGGAAGCTTAGCTCAGGGAGAAACAATGAACCTTAGTTTCCTAAAGGTTTGTGGCTTGAGTCACATCTCCCATGTAGATTTGCTGGAGCCTGGTTGGGTGAAGCATTCCTACTATGGCTTTTTCCCCAGCTAGAATCTTAAATGGTCTCTTCTTTCGTTCTGCTGCTGATTCCTGCAAAAACAGAATCACTTTTGAAGGCTTTTTCTTCCTGCCAAATGCATCTGAAATTGGCTAACAAGCTCAGAGTTAGCAAAGGGAGGCAGAAAGGCACATACAAAACACAGAATTAGCCTGGAAACTGAACTTCAAACCTAACACTTGGTGAACACAACCACGTGACAGGAGGAACTGGATTGTCTGTGGGTGTGGCAGTGGGGTGAAAAAGTTGTTATCCCTGTGTTGTATCTACATGTCTTATTGATAGGTGGGGAAAATCTTAAAATTCATCTATGACTGGGATGTTAAATCCATCACTAGGAAAAGACTGCTATTCTAAAACTGCTTTGCTTCCTCTTGTGTCCCATGGTATGACTAAGGGGCCTTGTCATTTGAGAGGAAAATAGAGTTAACCTGTCAGATATAAAACGATCCCTGCTGCTGCAGTGCTTCAGGACCTTGATGCCAGCATGGCTTCCGAATTGACTTAGAATCAAATGAAATAGTGGGGGGGGGGGGGGGGCCATGAAGGCGAAGAGGCATAAATATTTTTTCCCGTGCTAATTTATTTTCCTCTTTCATGCATGAGCTAATATGATGGAAAGCAATGCAGCTAAACTGACTACATTCATTGGGACCTGCCTGCTGTGCTGCTCAGCTGCGGGTGGAAATTACACATTGGCCTGTTGGGCTAGCCTTTTCCTTCCCCGCTCTATATCACCATGTGCTCTATCTGTGCTGGAGGAAGGTAGCCCCTGGGATGTCTAATGAATACAGTGGACTAACAAATGCAGTTCTACCCAGTTAGCAGACAGAGTTCTACAGGCCAGGTTCTGCACCTGTTTTCGCCATCATGGCTGTGGTTCAGAGTCTGCACCTGTAAAAGGGAATGGACATCACCCATACTGGGGGAAAGAATAGTAAAATGGCAGAATTCCAGTAGGATGTGTCATGGGATCTGACACTTCCATGGGAAAGTTTTCAGTCCACAGTTCTCCTTTCAGTGCCTATTTGAGAGATCCTCTCTGCACCGTTACCTCATTGCCAGTATGTAATCATGTGTTTTTAAGCTAAAACAAATTTCATAACAGAGTTCTAGCTGTCAAATGCCTTATCTTTTCCTGTGGTGTACTTCTCCAGCAGAGACTTCTCCCTGGCCTGTATGTTCTAAATAAATTCTCGTTTTGATGCATCTTCCATCTGCTTAAGTGTTGGCCATAAATAATGACATATTACAAAATCACCTTCTTGTCAACATACAGATTGTTTATGTGTCATTTCCTCTAGCCTTTGTGTTGCTGTAACTTCCTAGAGAAGGAGGATTTATTGGTATAGTAACATTTGGGAATGAAACCAAGTCCTATGAGGATATGAAACAAATATAGTCAATTATTGGTACTAGATTTTTATTTACTTTTTACAAAATGTCTTCTTTCCTTGACGGCTTTGTATCTCACCATGTGGCATCTACCAGCTTTGCCATATCATCTGTTATTTAGGGTCTTCTATTTCCAGAGTATGTTTGCAAGCTGAGTGTAGAACTGTGAACCACAATCACACAGTATTTTTGACTGAAAGCTAATCTTGAATTTCCACTTACTGTAAGCTAGTCTTGAATTCCCACAGCCTAATTTGGCTGTCATTTTGAAAGAAAGGCTCTATCAATTTAAAATGCAGGTGGGAGATTGGTCAAAAATAGTATTTGGAAAGAAAAAGAAGTTTCTGTTATCTCTTTTGATGGGGGGTGTTTGTTTGTTTGTTTGTTTTTATCAAGTAGGCTATAAATAAGTATCCTTGACTTCATTACTGGTTTTCCCATGCCAGTAAATTGCTATAGCCCTTCTATTCAGCACATGGAGAGCTTTCTTGTGTGAATGCTTCTTTTCCTAGAGGCTGGCTATTTGAGGACCAGCTGATACAGCCAATGTTCAGACTTCAAGTGCAGATTTCCACAAGACGTCACAGTTCTCATGTTTGACATTGTTGGAATTTTGTTCCATCCTTTCAGATGCTAAAATATTGTTACTAATGCTGTTGAGGGCCTGTATTGTTGTAGTGATAAGTGCACTTGTCCCAGAGAAGTTTGCTTCAGATGCAGTGGGTATAATATGAGAGCAGACTTAGACCACTGGGACAGTGGAGAGATGAGTCTCAGCAACTGACCCTTGTGCACAGCTGTTCTTGATGCAAGATTGTGCTTTTCCACAAGTTCATTTAGTAAAAGAAAACTTCCTATATTTTTGCTTACTGAGATATAAATACCTGTGTACTGAAGCTCATCCTACACATGAAAATGCATTTCCAGGCAGAGTTACTTGGAAATTGAAATGCTTGTTTTTCAGTCTCTTTCTCCCTTTTATACCAGGGGTATTTTTGACCATCCCACCCAGAGGAACAGGACCATGCTAAATAGGTCAGCCCTGCACTTTTTACAGAAAGGACCTCATCTGAACAATGAATGTTCCTGGCTCCATACTACTGAATTGGATCAAGAGAATTTTGATGATGATTCAAGAGCAAAAGCTCTGCTGAGCAAGGCCTGCTGCCATTTCTGTGTAGACATAAGTCAACTCTGAGACATACTGCTAGCTGTTTTACAGCAACATATGTGACAAATTCCCAGAATCTGTCACTCTAAGTTTTCCAGAGGGGCAGGATTTGAACTACTCGTTTGCCTTCAGTATTATTAGATCCTTTGGAGAACTGAAAGCATGGATACTCTTTTAAAAAATTGTTCCCTTAATCTTCATTGAGCTTTTTTGGCTTTAGCAGTGCTATGTTTTAGAATCATCACTGGTGAATTTTGTGATGTAGAGAGCCCTGGCTTAACTCTGTTCCTGTTCAGATCTGCAGTAAACCTCACAGAAAATCCTGCTCTTCATTTCCCCTAGGTTGAGTCAGAGCTTGCTTATACAATTGTGTACAAAGATTTACCTTTTATTACATGCATGAATTAGTCCCTTAGAAAGAGTTGACGTTTGTTGTCTTTTGAGGTAAGCCTTCAGGATGCTGGGAAGATGGAAGGTCACCGTAGGGCTCTGCAGAGCACAGGGAAGGAATGCACAATTTGGCTTCTGGTGGGACAGATAGATATATTGTAGGGACTCCATGCTGATGTAGAATTTGCAGAGAGCCCTGGAGGTGGGTTCAAAACTATGTGTGGAACTTATGCAGTGAAAGGTAAAGCAAGCAGGAGGATTGTTTATGATCTGCTTTCCTTCAAGGTTTTTGAAGTTTAGTTATTCCTTCAAATGAAGAAGTCGACTGACTGCTTATTTCAGACTAAAATTGGCTTCTGAAATTTAAAGATCTGTTTGGATATCTGAGGATGTTTTGTCTTTTTGGAGTATTTACTGCTAAAAGGAGATAAAAGCTCCTAGTTGCAACATGTTTATAACCAAAAACAAAAAGAAAAAAAAAGTGTCTGCCTTATCTGCCTTATTTCTACTATAAATTTATCATTGCTCTATGGAAATAGATTTTGGAATTGATAAAAATATAAGTAGCACTAATTAAAAGAATCAAAACTCTGATGTGAGAATTTTTTTAACAGTAGAGAAAATACTGTTGTAAGCAGGGTTGGTTTCCATGCCCTCTCCAATCAAATTATTATTTCAGTGCCTGTTTAATCCTCCTATAGGATTCTATGGAGATGTGTTATCCTACTAGGTATTCTTTAAAATTTGTTTCTACATTAGAGAAACATGTATACAAGACCCAACACCTTTACATTTATACACAGAGACAGCTTCTAATATGATGCACATCATGCTGTTTCATAGTGCAAAATATGTAACATTCATAGATTGGTACCTTCAATAAATTTGTTGTTTTATTGGAGTCTATTTAGACCATTGTAGTCTGTTGCTGTTCTGTGTATATGTTATTGGCTGAACGCGGTGCTTGTTAGCAGATGCTCTCCTATCTCTGTGTGCCTTGTCTTTTCACTAAGTGAAGTTGCATTTCTGTATGACACAGTGACGGTAATCCTTCGTGCATGATGTTTTTCATCAGTGTGCGATGGGCTGCTTTACAAGAGAAATCTGAGTCCTTGTTTCTCTCTATTATATGGAAAGCTGAATCATGGGGCTGTGAAACGCTTAGTACAAGGACTGTCACAGTGTGTCAAAACTTAAGGTCTTACAAACAACTTGCCAGACAATGTGTCTGTGGAGTATTTTGTGTCAAGTTTCTGGCCTTTATGCATAGTACAAATGGTATGTTATGCAAAGTATAGATAAAATCCTTGCTGTTCTTACTATCTGACAACTGAGGAGCTTTGTTGCTGATTTCTCCTATTATTTTGTATCAGTGTGAAAGTTGCATCTTATAGGAATGTTTTGTCTTTGATCTCACAAATAAAGCGGAGGATAGAGGACCTGGAGCCAATGCTGACTGTATTGACTACAAAGCAAACATGGACAAAACCAAGTTTCTCTGTTACATCAATTTCCAGTTAGCCAAACAATTGACTTCAGGACTTCAGAAAACTATTGCTGTTGTCTTTTAGACACTTCAGAAATGGCTTTACAGGAGACATTATCATTGAAGCATTTGATTGAGGTATGATCGTCACTTACGGACTTCCAGCACGTACAACATGAAAAATAAGTTTTCTGCTCAGCCACTCCTCAGCTTATTGTAGTATAAAATTGTGCTTGGTGTTATGTTATTTCTTTTGCTGTATATTATGTGTTATATTTCCAGTGCCTGAATTAGGGTTACAAATTTCCAGAGTTAGGTGATGAAAGCATAACCTTGTAATTATTTTAAGACAGTGTGGCAGGTAATAGAGGCCCCAAATTTATATTTGGTCATAAAAAATAACCTCTATAAAATCTAATATGGACATAAAAATATTATTATGACTTTGCAAATCATTACAATGGGAAAATTCCCCTGCAAGGCTTTCTGTCCAAAGGCAATGCTTAGCAGTGGTGGTGTCCTCACTCAGATTAAATGTGTTGTTATAGTTTTCTGTATTATAGGGTTATGATAAGGGAAGGGAGTGGTAAAAAGAAAAACAAAAAACCAACAAAACTAAAAAAATGATTGTCATAGTTCAATAATCTAGGAAGTTATTATTAACTACAGCTTCTTGAATAATTTATAAGATGCATCTTGTTTTTTTTCACATTAATTATTTGATCATTTCCCCTGCTTATTGTTGTTTGTAAGTACAGTGGTGCCTAGAGGATCAAATTAGGATGAAGGTCTCATGCTCTGTATGCTAAGATGAGGTTCTTTCTTAAAGGAGAAGCAATCTTAGTTGCTGTGGCTCAGAGTCATAGCCAAATCACTGACAGAGATGTGTTACCATCTTTTTGGTGTCTTACACTAACACATTGTCTGTTGGGTCCAGATTTATCTAACTGTGGTTATATGTGCTCTCCTGCTCTCTTCACATATAATGTGACATAGACTACTGCGTATCTCTTTGCTTCTGCTTTATCCACACCTGTTGTCCAGCATGAGTTCACATAAGCATATAAAGTAAACCCATTACAGAGGGTTTTGTGTAATAGCTGGGTAGTGGTGTGTTTGTGTGCACATAACAATAGCAAAAAGTTTGATTTCTAGCCTCCTAGACCTTCCCACCCCTACTCACTAGGTCAGTAGGTCTTTCTCCTACTTTTTCTTACCAGAGGACCCTCAACGTTAGCTCAGTCACTTGAGCAAAATGACGTAACAGAAGATTAAACAGCAACGAGGGTGTGAAGACATGTTTTAGATGGATTACAAAGAGCAGAAGATGTCTGAATATACATCTCAGCAGATCAGGATGAAGTTTAATGAGATGTTTAATACATGTGCTTAAATCTATTCCTCTTCCACAGAGTAATGGTTGTCTTTCCATAACTGTAAGAACATTCATCATTCAGTGTATTGAGACTTCAAGTAGAGGTACTGTGCAGCTTGCTGACTTGCAGGCCTTAGGCTAGCATGCTGTGTTTTGAGGTACACTTTTTCTTTCTTGATGCATAACAGCTTGCTATATACCATACTGGTTTAGCTTAAGTGGTGGCACCAACCAAAACATCAATGTAGCATAAGACTCAAGTTTGCTGCCTGTGGCAGTTTGTAGATCCAGATAGGCACTTCAGAGCTGAATCTGAGTGTTAATTGAATCTCTTTCTGTTTGGGAACATTGTTCCATTAAAATGTATCTTGAAGCTAGGTACAGTGATTTGCTCTATTTATTTCTGTGAATGTTATAGAGGATCACATATTCATGGAAATCTTTGTGTTTTCTTATATCGTCAGAAGGACTGCTTTTTAAAAAACTGATCCAAGTATTGGTGTTAAAACTGGCCTCACATTCACCTGTGTTTTGATTTATTCCATGTATAACTTAATGCAATACAAATTGTTAATATTTTTAAAAATATGTTTTTATTTAGTTTTCCTTTCTGCTCCACAGAGGATGAGATTTCTGGACTAGAATAGAAGTTGTTTTTACACTGCTTTCACAAATTATTTTTTGTTTTCTCAGATCTTTTATTGCTTGTCCTTGTACCTAGATGCAGCTACCTTGTAGCAGATTCCACAGAGGAAGCACAATTGCTTTCATGGAGCAAGATTATGGAATGGGTGGTTAATTTCTTCAACAGAGAGGAAATAAAGAAAAAGGGAAAGGAGCGCTAGAATGCAGGAAAAGATGAAAGAGGTGTTTCCACAGCAAAGGAAGATGGTAAATGAAGTTGTTATCCTGGATCAGCAGTCTATAACCATGTCTTGTCCTCTAGAATTTTCAGCTGCATTTGATAGTTGATATGTTCTCCTAAAGAATCTCCCTGTCCTGGTGAACAAGCACCTGTAATACTTTGGTACAAGAGCCAAACATTCAGCTGCTCCAAGGTTCACTTGGGGAGCTAGTACCTTTAACTTGTATATCATAAGCTCATTTCAAACGTCCTTGTGGGGGAAAACCACTCCACCTACATGAAATAGAGGTCTAGATTTGTATGGCTGATTGCAAGAGCATCGTTTATAATGGTTATGAGCTCCTAATCTCTTAAGAAACAGCTGCAGCATGTTCCTGAGCATGCATAGCAGAACAATTCCTCTGTTGGAGAGCTTTAAGAAGCAAAAGTGAATGTGCTCCAAGAAATTGAGTGATATGGAAAAAGAAGAGGTTATCCTTAAGTTCAATAAATCAGTATGTTTCAGATAATGTGTAATTAATTCCCTTTTCCAGCAGACTGCAGAACCATTGCTCCAAAGCTCTTCAAATGCCCATGTAACTTGATGGTAAGAATGAATTACAGATCTCTCCTGGCTGATTATGAATAAGAGTCTTTTAAGGTCCTAGCTCAAAGATGACTTTCATGCTTATCATAGAAGAAGTCATCAGAGGACAAGCCAGTGTAGCAGTGACACCATGGAAAAGATTGCACATTTAAAATTCAGCATGCCATCCAGCACAGAATCACATCTCAAGCTGTATGACTCATTCTGACAAACTGGAATGAAGAGGCCAAGCACTGATGCTGTTTATAGGGTTGAATGAGGATATTCAAGTAGAGAAGCAGAATGAGAATCCTACTACAGGAGTAATGGGACTCAGCATAATTTAGCAAAGGCTTTGATTGAATCTCTGATCCTAGACATTTTCTAATCCCTACTGGATGTTTTTCTTCAGGGGATTCTCACTCAAAGAAATTTTCATTTAGGAGAATCACTTGCCAGAGGTCAGGCACAGTAATTATTGAGCTATTTCATGACTTCATTTACATTTCTGTGGACACATAAATAAACACTTATAGAGTAAGTCAAACACAAGACAGACATAAAGACAAGATGATTTCACATAATGGTAGGGATTGAAAGAGACCTCTAGAGATCATCTAATCCAATCCCTTGTTAAACCAGGTTAACCTCAAACAGGTTGCACATGAAGGTGTCTAAGTGGATTTTGAAAACCTCTACAGCAGAGGACTCGATGACCTCTCTGGGCAGCCTGTGCCAGCACTCCCTCACCCTCACAGGAAACACTCTCATATTCAGGAGGATTTTCCTGAGTTCCAGGTTTAGGCCATCGCCCCTTGTCCTGTCACTGGCCAATACAGAAAAAAGACTTGCCCTATCCTCTCAACACGCACTTTTTAGGTATTTGTAAGTGCTGATAAGATCTCCTCTCAGTGTTCTCCAGGCTAAACAGCCCCAGGTCTCTCAGCCTTTCCTTATAGGAGAGATGCTTCAGTTCCCTGATCATCTTGGTAGTCCTTTGCTGGGCTCTCTCTAGAAGTTCTCTATAACTCTTAAACTGGGGAGCCCAGGACTGGATGCAATACTCCAGATGTGGCCTTATCAGGGCAGAGCAGAGGGGGAGAATCTCCACTGAAATGAAGTCCATGAAGTCCTAAATGAAGTCCTGAATGAAGTTCAGACTTAAAACTGCTGAAGCACGGTTCTCCCATAGAAACTGTTGTATTTCCACAACACCATAAATTGTTTATGTGGCAACCATATTGTCTCAACTTTTTAGCTGTGAAAGAAAAGGTAGGTTTTTCAAGAGTAAAACTGAGTTTGCAAATCAATAGGCAAGAGACAATTTCCAAGCCAAAGCACCAGTGAAATGTCCTAACGTCTATGTTGTATGCAAACTTATGACATTGGCATAATGCCTTTAACATAATAAACTCTAAAATAGATGGGAGGAAAATGATTCAGAAATTAAAAGTCGTTTGGAAATTATATGAAAGTGCATCTGTTTTTTTTTCAAAGAAACTCAAAAGATTTTTTGTAACCATTTGATGCATATTATACCTCAGTTTAAAAGCACAGTCTGTGGTAATATTTTGATTTAATGTTTTTTTTTTAAAAAAAACAAAACAAATCCAAACAAATCTCAATAGTAACTGCAGTTGTTAGCTGCTATCTGGTGCCCTCTTAAAACCTAAGCCAGCCAATCAAACAAAAACAACAAACAGCCCTTCCCTTACTATAATCCTTTTATGTTGAATTGGTAGTGCTGGTTTTAAGGCATTCTCTTTTTTTTCAGGGTTTTGAAATCTTAAATTTACAATTACTTGTGAGCATTGCTAAAACCTGATGAACTGATTGATCAAATGTTCTGTAAGATTTAATCAACAGGGCTTCTCAGTTAAAATAGTTTGTCATGATGCATTTGCCAGGGCTACAGACCATTACATTCTCCTAGAAATTTTGACATTTCAAATGGATAAGACATTATGGTTTTAATCACAAATGCTCAGCTTTCTAGCAATGTGTGGTTGCTTGCTACGTGAAAGTGTGAGATGGAGTTGCAGAGCTTTTGTAGTTGGAGCAATGTGGATCTGGTGATGTTTAATTATTTTCCTTGTTCTTCCACCTCATTTGATTCTTTTCCACTTAAAATTGATCTGATGTTTCCTTTGAAAACTCCTGCCACAAAGAACTTTTCCTGTAGTTTACAACAGGATTGTCATTTGCTTCTGTTTCTCATGATGCTTCTTTAATGAAAACAATAGTATAATCCAGGTTGAAGAAGGTGTTTCCAAGGATCAGGCACCTTTATTTCATGCAGGTACATGGCTGGCCTGTCAAGGTTTCCTGCAGACAACCATGGATGGCTACTGTTATCTGTGTGATCAACTTTAACTCTTAAAGAGCAAAGCAGAGAAATCCTTCTCTTTTTAGAATCCCTCAGGTTTCGCTTGGGAGTTGACATGTTTATTTTATGAAACAATTCAATAGTGAACGTAAAGCACATTCCATTTGCGTTTCAAAGACAGATGGAAATCAGCAGCATATCCTTAAGAGAAAATGAATTGCTGTGTTGAAAATGAGTGTTCTGACAAGCCACACGTTGAGCTTGCATTGACAATTTATCATACTAGGTCAGCTAATTTGAACCATGGTTTTGTGTCCAGTGCTACATGTTGTCCATCTATATAGCTGAGTGTTGTGCTGTCTATATGGAGTTCTGTTTGAGAATTGATATTCTGAACAACCAGTAAACAAGTACTGATGTAGTGGCAGGGAATATTACGCTGTGGTGAATGGGAGGCCTGAGGATGTTTCTGGTCATCTTCCTCAGTTTATCTGTTGTCTGACTGTACTATTGTTTCATTTTTGATAATGACTGATACTGTATAAGTTAGAACAAAGCCTAGCCTCTTAAGCATTTGGAAAAATATAACTATTTACAGAGAATTAGTTTATGCCTTGATGCAGAATATCTAATAACCCATGTCTTTCTTTGGACTCCCAAAGCTGCAGCTTTTAATGGTAATGACAAGAAAAACTTGACCCAGCACTGTACAGTGTCTCTGATGAGCATGGGTTCATTTACGGACTTGGTATAAAGGATTCCTAAGCGTAGATTTAAAAATGCTTGTGTTGAATTGGCAATGGAGAATGACTCAATTGTGAACTACTGAAGAGTCACACTGGGAAGCAGATGGCTGTTATGAAGACCTTTAGTTTTTATGAAAACAGTAACTAAAAATGCCCTAACTAAAAATTAAGGCAGAGAAACAACTATTTGAAAGGAAAAGACTTGGAGATATATCTAACCCAGATTGAAGTGCATACCTTGAATAGTCACAAGTGCAAGTATTCTTTTTTCATTTTTATTTTGTTTGGTTGGTTGGGTTTTTTCCCATTTTTTTTTAGGACATTCAGCTCTGTCAAAGCGCAGACTAGTTCAGAGGTGGTATTAAGGCACTCAGTGTTGGTTATTTATTCTGTATTTTTAACTGTGAAGTGACTACAGGATGACTGATGATAAACTTGACATCTTTCTTATCAGTCCTTCACGTGCTGAGCTCTTGTAGGAGTTGTTGCTAGTAGGGTGCCCAGTACCAAATGTTTGACACAGGAAATGTGTAGAATTCAGATTTTCCTGGAAGTGAGAACAAGTATGTAGTGCTCCAGAAAAGAGCTGAAAAATAGTGTCTTTGACTGCTTTTGGAAGAGAACATCATACAGTGCCTTTCTGCACTTATAAATGGCTCTTTGCTTTTGGGGACTTTAAAGTCTGCTGTGAAGGAGTGCTTGATATGAGGTAGGTGTATGATGATCCAGACTTACTGTGCTTCCTGGCTTCTAAGTGTCTAACCTTGGTTCAGCCTGTAGTAAGGGAAATATATCCAGAACACAGTCTAGCAAACCATTGCACTTCCAAGATAGATCTTTCAGTTGTCCCTGGGAGGCTTTTGGCTCTCCCATACCCATAGCTAAGAGGTTTGTAGAAGAATTATTGAGACTGGTCCCAGTGCTTGATAGTCACATGAAGGAATGCATTAGGCCTAATCACAGCGGCTATCATTGGCAAAACCCTTCTATATGATGAAAATTCAGTTTGATCTGCATGTGAAAGATGATTCTGTGGCTTACCTTGATGTTCTATGAGAAAATGTGAAGTGTGATGGCAGTTTGGCTGGAAATACCTGTTTACTTTGACATTTAGTTGATGCTGCTCTGATTTGCTGGAAGAAGGTCTGGACTTGGCCCTACCCAGCCTGGCTGTGTATTCTTTACTCAGCTTTTTCGTATTTTTGAAAAATAAATGTGGCTATTTATTTATATGTCTATGTCTTATCTTAATATGGCTTATTTGATTTAATCAGTAATGGTTTTCTCAGTAGGTTTCTGTGATTTGGAACGAAGCTACAGTATCCAAATGTAAGGTTTGCTTTGATGATGCAGCAGGCAACCAGTAAATATTAGTTTCATCTTTGTGTTTCTTTTACACCTCTTTGATTTCTTTTTTTTCCCGTAAACAGTAGCTTTTTACTGTGTACAAAAGTCAACAAGTATACTTGGCAGATAATTTTTAAGGAGGGACAAGATGTTCGAAATGCACATAAAATCAGTATTAAGAGTGCCACAAGGTTTTGTTCTTTAGGCAACTAAACTCTACTTTCTCTCTGAATTAAAACAAATATAACATGTAAACTTTCTTCCCACATTGCACCAATCTGTTCTAGAGTTTCTAGGAGTATTCAGAAACTCTTCTCTGTTTTCCTATAGTGGAATCAACAATGTATGCAGTCATTTTGCTTAAGTGTGTGCTCAAGGGTTAAAAAGAATGTGTTAGGGTGCAACACTGTATCTCATACTACTTCTGAATTGAGGAGTGTCATAAAACCACTGTCTTCTTTGGAATGGGCAAAGAATAAAACTTAGTGAGTGTTGGGGGTAGGTATATTTGGGTTTTGGGTTTTTTTTTTTTTTTTGTGAGATTTTGAGTGCAGTATTTAGTCCTTGGGTAAGCTGAGCATCTGTAGCATAACTGCAGAAAGAGTATCAGATCCCCTTCATCATTAACCTTTTCATGACAAGAGAAGGATGAATTCTGATCATTGATAGGCACCCTAGATGTGTCGGTGGTCAATCTGAGAGGCAAAAAGCAGTTCAAGTGGTACACAGACTGCCTTTAATAATTTGAATATGTTTAGATTAACTTTTCCTCTTGGTGCTCAACTGCATAGTACACTGTAGAGACCTTGGCACTGAGTTCAGAATTCAGTCACGGGGAAAGCTGTGAAGTGCTCGAAGCTCCAGAACTATCTGAGGGAGGGAGATGGGCAGACAAAATGAAATGTCTGCTGTGTAGAAGCTGAAGCAAAACTCTGTACAGAAGATGAATTTTGTAGTGCCTACCACAGGTTCTTCACACTGTGGATACTGTTAACCTCTACCTAGATGTAGTACAATCCACAGATGCAAGAAATGCAGTTTCCAGTTGATCATAGATGCAGATAGATGTTTCTACTTCAGCTTTGACTTCATGAAGCTTTGGTTATTTTAAGCTTGAATAATACCTCTGGGTGAGTTCCATGACAAAGTCAGAGTATTATGCCACATCTCATAGCTTAACATGAGATTGAGCTACTTGAGTCTGTAAACCAAATTAAATAGCTAACCAAGTTCACTCAACATGGCTTGCTGTGTACGGGTGGGAAGTTTTGTGACATGTTGCTCAGGAAACTGACTCCCTTGAAAACGAACAATCAGAATACTATTGTCCTCTATTAATACTACATTAGCAGTTAAAGACTTCACTGGTGTGGGCACTACATATGCAATGAATGATAAGAGAGCATCTCTGCAGCAGAAACACGTTACATATGGGTCAGTTTGCACAAGATGCACAGAAGTTCAGTGGAAGTCTCTTGCATCATCCAGAGGATAATCTTGGCTCTGAGGAAACAAAGAAGGATGGAACAAGAAGCAAAGACATATCTTTCTTCGATTTTTATCCAGTTCTTGAGATCAAATGCTGGACAACTCAATACCGGGCATAGGAATGATATACTTGTTTTGTTTCTTCATTCTCATCTCATCTGCTTTTTGACATGGTATGCTGTCATGGTTTGACATGACAGCTGTTTCTGGTAAGAGGAAGAGGCTGTAAAGATGGCTCCTGTAAGAAGTTGCTCCAAATTCTCCCCAGCTTTGAGCCAGACCCACTTCTGGGGCTGAGCCAATTAGATGCCTCCACAATCACTTTTTAAGATGCTGGAAGAGGAGGGTTCTTCCTGTTCCTTCCTTCTTCTGTCCCTTCTTTTCCAGTGGGTGGTGGTGCAAGGAGTGGGAAGAGAGAGAAAAGTGACCATGTGAACTCCAACATCAGTAAGAAAAAAGAGGAGGAGGTGTGCTGGAGCAGTCCTGTATCCTGCTGCTCTGTATCCTTTGGAGAGGACTGGTGAAGTTGAGATTTGTTTGCATTTTATTAAAGACCATGCATCAGGGGCAGTGACCCACTTCATTAAAAACCCTGCATCAGGGGCAGTGATTCTCTTCCTTAAAGACCCTGTGCCAGGGGCAATGGCCAGAGGAGGCCGTGTCCCATGAGAGGGACCGTCGTGGTTTGGCCCAGCTAGCACAGCAGCACCACAACGGTCTCTCTCGCAGTGCTCCCATTCACCCCCACCCTCATTAGGATGGCGGAGGCCCCAGTGGAATGGGAGTAAAAAGATAAGCAAGGTTGTTGTGGATTAAGACAAAGGCAGGGAGGGGTCACTGCCAATTGTGGTTCAGGGCAAAACAAATGCCAATACTGAACTTAGAGAGGAAAGTAGGAAAGTTTATTCTACAAGAAACAGAATGGAATAAAAGCATGACACATGCACATGTATTTAGGTATTTTCAATAGCCATGTGCTTTTTCCAACACACAATTTTAATGATTTCTTATTGTAGTGTGTGCTTTTATTTTTTTTTTAAATTAGCTAAGTGGATTGCAGAATTTTTTCAGACCCTGTCAAAATTTGGCACAGAGGCTTAATTTTTAGGGGACTAAATGTGTTTTCCACAGTAAATGTACTGCACACTGACTTAGTGACATCTTTCTTCTTCTAGCAAAGAGATGAAAGGGATAATTTGTTATCAAGTGCACTGCATGCCATGCAACATAGAAGCAATGAGTGATCAGGCATTATGGGTTATAAATTGCTCTGCTTGAGGACATGTTAATGTTTAGGATTGCATTCCCACAGGTAGGATGTTTCAGTACTCCTTTCCACTCCACTGGGTTTCTCCGCCAAGCATACCTCACCATTCCTTCTCTATGAAAGCTAGAAAATGCTGGTTCTTTCTCTTATTACACTTCAAGAAAATTAGAGTTTGAAGAAAGGATGCTAATCAGGGCTGGAATGGGTGGGATACAGATTCAACCTAATGTGTGCTACATTCCTACCTGGGAGACAGCCATATGTACTAGCAAGCAATAATAAAACCCTTTGACAGAAGACTTATGGCTAAAATTATGATTTATATTCTGCATGTGCTTTGAACTAAATAATTCAAGCACATTATGATGAAGCACTGTTAAAATGTCTTAATTCTTCCATGTGACTATGTCTTGTCAATTACAATGATGTGAAACTGACGGCTGTAGACAGATGGAGGCATGCTTCGACTTTGGAGTTAACTGTAGTTATCACTGTTGGTGATCATAACCTTATTACTCAGGAAATCTTCTGTAGGATTTGTTGTGATGTTAATTATGCTTCCCCTGGACAGCTTGACAATGGCATTAGGCAGTGAATTTCTGTATATTAAATACCCTTCATTCAATCTTAACTTAGAAAAAATTAAATGAACGGGACTTTTTTTCCATTGTTTACTGTTCTAATCAAGAACTGAAAATACTAACATGCCTCCTTTTAGACCCCACAGTGGAAATGACATCTGCTCCACATGGAGATAGGTCTGTTTGCAGTTTATTTGATGCTGAAACTCCTGCATCAAGTTGTCTCACCCTTTGGCATAGCCCAAGAAAAAGCATGAGCACTATATTGGGTTTGTGTGGTGAGGATTCAGTAGCAGGGGGACTTCTAGAAGCTTCTCCTATCCAATGGAGCCAATGCCAGACAGCTCCAAGATGGACTTGCCACTGACCAAGACAGAATCAATTAGTGATGGTGATAACAGCTCCATGATTAACATGTTTGCACAGGAGCAAACTGCGTCAAGAGAGGAGTGAGGATGTGAGAGCAATAAATCTGCAGACATGGTCAGTGAAGAAGGAGGAGGAGTTACTACAGGCATGTGAGCAGAGATTCCCCTGTAGCCCATGGTGCAGCGCATGGTGAGGCTCTGCCACTGCAGACATGGAGGTCGTGGAGGAGCAGAGATCCCCATTCCTATTCCTCTGCACTGCTGTGGAAATAGGAGGCAGAGAAGAAGGGAAGAGTCGGGGAAAGATGATCTAAGATACAGTTTTTATTTCTCATTATCCTTTTTGATATCCTCCAAATTGAGTCTGTTTTGCTCTTGACAGCAGTTACTGAATGATCTCCCTGTACTTATCTCAACCCATGAGATTTTCATGCTGTTTTCTCTCTCTTGTCCAGCAGAGGAGGGGGAGTGGTAGAGCAGCTTTGGTGGGCACCTGTCATCCAACCAAGGTCAACCCACCTCAAGCACATAAATAGATTAGCAGCAGGAGCAGAAACATAAATAATCTTATGTCCAGTCCTTCAGATGTGATTCTCTAAGACTTGTTACGAATGCTAGTCATTTTTAAGTTATAAATGATGGAGCTCATTTGTTTAACTTTATTATAATTTGCTCATCCCTTGTGACTAATCCACACAGAAATAGTCTTCCATCCACTTCATGTAGTAGGAGCAGGTGCTAGTACACAGTAAGCTTTCTTGAAGTATGGTTTCTTGGATGACATGGCTCTATTCCCCGTTCTGCTTCTTGGCACAGAGCAGATAACAGCTTCATGCCTCAGTTGTCCCTGCTAAGGTGTGGATGAGGTCTTACCTTTCTAGTGCACTGAGATAAATTAGCCTCTAAATGCTCTGCATTATAATAAGGAGAACTCAAAATATGTTACAGAGTTTCTTGCCTACCATTGTTACTATATGAGTGATTGTCAGGAGGACAGACTAGAATTCTAAATTTAATGACGTGCTGCTTAACTTTTGGCATTAACATTTTTTTCGGTTAAAAAGGGAAATATGTCCAAATCTACTGTAAATTACTACCTCAAATTTAAGCCTTCATTAAGCTTTTCTTTTTTGAAGAGTTTTCACAGCACCTACAGACTGTTTTTTCTACTCCCATCAGTGTAAATCAAGTCTCAGAAATCAAGCTAGAACTAAAAGCCTTTTATCTGTGAATTTTACTTACAGTGCTTCAGGAGAAGGCTCCAGGAGGTGAAACTGTTGTCACTTGAGCCATATTCACCTATCTGGAGCAGTATACAGAGAACATCCTGGTCAAGAGACAGCCTTTCTCTTGGAATTGGTTTAAAAATAGGCTTCCAGTGTGTGAATCTTCCACATACTGTTGGAATAAATTGGCATACACTTGAGCTGCACTGAAAGATTGTCCAGTAGTTCTGGCCTTTCCTTGAGATATTGGCATTTTCGCTTACTTTGCCGTGAATTTCTTGTGACCGTGCAGGCACATTCTTTGGACTTTGTAAGGGAAACTGTCCAGGAGCAATGTGTGAGTAGCTGAGGTGTAAACAACTTTGTGTTAATTCTCCTGCAGAAAAACTGCAGTGTATGAAAACCTTTGCATTTCATGCCACCTGCCATTCTATGTAGGCTTTAAATGCTATTAAGTTTCCGTATCTGCTTGATCCTAATAGTTTTTCCATGTGGACAAGTTCTTTCATTTTTGTCTTATTATCCTTATAGAAAAAATGAGCTAAGTAGTACACAGTTTTTTCACAGAAATGTTACAAGGGTGGGTACAGAAAGAGATCCCCATGAGCTGTTGCTCATGGGGGCAGGAGCAGGTGTGTTTGCCTTCCCCGGTACAGCAAGATGAGAGAGCATTTGGATATGAGATGTCACTCAGACTGTCAAAATCCTGGGCCAAGGCTTGCTGTACAGTTGGACTCCAACTCTCTGTAGTGTTTCTGCTGTTGAGGTGGGAACTTGGAAAGATTATGACTGGGAAATCGTCTTTTAGTGTGTAATGAACCCTGCTGCCAGAGCATTGTGCCTTTTGGACCACAGTGAAACTGGGAGTCCCTTGCTTTGTGGTCCCTTGCTCTGAGGAGGACCCAGTTGTTAAATTCTGAGTGGAGTAATCCAAGTTTGGAACAGGCTTGGAGCAGGGCTGATTTGTATTAGTTCATCTAGCTCTAAAGGATGACAATGGAGAGTCTTCCAGATTATTGAATGTATTTTGTCAATGAAAGCTGATAATGTTTTGTCCCATACTTAGATTATATGTCTTGCCTCTAAATAAAGAATGTATGTGTATGTTATTTTGAAAAATCTTACTGATTTTAAAAATCTAGATCAAATGAGTAATGCATTCTACAAAATAAGGAGAAACTATTGTGGACAATTTTTCAAGACTTGACAGCCAATTTACTTGCTCTCAGGAGAATCAATGGAGCTAGCTTGTCTCTAGCGTGACTGACAGCTATTTCATGCAGCTATCTGCACTGCTCTCTAAATTGAGCCCACAGAGAAATTGTTGCAACATGGAAGAAGGGAATGAAGGTGCAGAGAGATAATTAAATTGCAACATGGGGGTGGTGAAAATCTGTTTTCATCTCTGACAGGTAAGTGAACTGTACTTAGAGAGCTGATCTACATATTAGGGAACACACATTTCCTGAGATTTTCTTCCATGCACTGTGTGGACATATGGTAGATGTAAGAAATGGTCAAGTGGACTTGTCTGGTAGCTCTGGATTCTGTCAGACTGAGAATGGAGCTGACAAGTTGTAAGAAGTGGTCAGCTATGCGTGACATTGCAGTAATCATTGGTTACAAGACTCCTTGCTAAAAGTTGCCTCCAGTCACTTCATTAATTTTTCTAGTTCTCTTTGGAATGTTCTGGTTTTGATTTGCAAAGTGATGAGTAGTACAGAACAATTACCTGAGGCCCCAGAGAGAGTCTGAGCCTGAAGGCATTTAGCCATTTTGTTTCTCTTCAGACACATGTAATTCCCTGGAATCTCAGGAACACAGAGCAAGAACAATCTG
Source organism: Urocolius indicus (assembly GCA_013401255.1). Taxonomy (NCBI): domain Eukaryota; kingdom Metazoa; phylum Chordata; class Aves; order Coliiformes; family Coliidae; genus Urocolius; species Urocolius indicus. The sequence goes on from WBNH01011832.1 coordinate 25,841, forward strand.
GTGTATTGGAATGCATAATAAAGGCAAAAGGTGATACCACTACAGTAAATGCACTTGTTAGTATTCTGGGGAGTGTTAATAGGGGTGAATTATATTAGTTGGGAGAGGTAGTTGTAATTATTTTACTCTATTTGACAAAAGTGAGAAGCTAGATGGATTATTGTTTTAGGCACTCCTGTGAGCACTGCAGGAGGGTGTAGATACATCTTAGAGTCCCATTTTTACCAAGAATGATAAGCTGTACATGTATATTGCCTTTAAGAAAAGAAACTGCTTGTCCAGTCTAGAAATTAGATCTCTTCCAATGTATAAAGTACTCACAAGAGAAGGGCAATGAACAATTATCTTTTGACTCTCTGAGATTAAGCCAAGAAGTAATTCATTTAATTGGAAGCAATAGAGATCTTAGCTTGATACTAGGAAAAGTTGCTGAACTTTAAACACTGTAAATATCTTGCCCATATATTACTGGAACTGATAGAAGAGTTGACTACACTACAAACAACCAGAGACAGCCTACCATATTTTATCATGTCTCTAGGTTGATCAGATGCTACAGTTCTCTGTTTACATGTTTGGTTTGGTTTTGTTTCATTTTTTTTTCAGAAAGGACATAGTAAATGATGACTTCTGGTCATTATGGATTTGTTTTGCAAAGACAGAACAATGCCTGTATGAAAAAGTAAGGTTCTAAAGAAGGAACATTTGGATCTGCAGAATGAAATAACCTTTAAATCTTAAAAACAAACTTCATCACTGCTTGGTGAGTTTCTTTGCCTCCTGTCTTAGCATATTTCAGTTGTTCTGGGCTGCACACAATCCAAAAAGTCCCCTCTATTTTTCACACAAACCCATTTTGATTTTCATCATTTCCAGGGCTTATATGTTATTGTGCTGTATGCCACAGTCAAGTTTTCTTTCCACTTGATCTTCTGGTCTCTCATCCTTACTCTACAAAGCATTCTCAGCCACCCTTAGGAAAGGAATGCTTCCCAGTATGCATATGTGAGAGGAACAATGGGATTGATAAACTGCTTGTAAATGGAGATAAATACCTTAACAGTCATGATTGTATGCCACTGTGTTTACAGTGTAGAAGACTGGATTTGATGAGCCAGGAGAGGTCCATGCAAACACTGTTCTACCTCCACTATACTGTATAAACATTGACTTAATTGTTGGATTTCTTCAGAGGAAGGAACAACTTAAGCACAGTTTTCAACCCCATGCTATGATTTAGGGCCCGATGCCACTGAAGCATAGTGACTGGAGTGTATATCACAGGTGGAATGAGTTAGGTAACAAACTATATCTCTTGCCCAGTTATGGATGGCTGGGTTTGTCCAGCATGCTTGGTTTCATTGTGAGGTTAGCTGCTGCGGAAGTGCTGACTTGCCATATTGCCTCATACTCAACAATTGCACTATTCTTCTGAGGTGGAAGCTGCAGGCAAATGTATGGTTTTCCAGGACCTGGAGGGAAAAGTTTTCAGTCCTGAAGATGATATCTGCTCTGAATGACTGATTAAACACACACTGGAGGAGGGACTGAGAGGCAGGAAAGTTCTCTGGAACAGATGGATGGGCATTTTCTTTCTCCTGAGCTTAACAAGTAGTTAATCTACTGTATTCCAGCTGTCATTGTTTCAAGAGGATGGGTTAAGCTAGTTGATTGTTAAAAGGAAATGCCCCAATATTTTTATTAGGTAAACCAGCAGCATTTTCTTTCCCCTGGTTTCTTCTGTTCTACATTCCTGATTTTCAATGGATATTCTGTTTGTTGTAAGAATATTTGAGGCTATCATGAATGTGAACTACCCTGTCAAGTTGATTTGTGAAATTAAAATGAGACACTGTTTTCCACCTCATTTTTTTCCCCATGTAAATGGGTGTTTGTGCATATAAAGTATTACAATATTTACTTTTTCAGCACTGGTAAGAAACAGTTCAGGTTTCAGCAAGGTGAATTTAAGGTTGACTGTGTATAATTCTCTCTTTGGAATTCACGCAGACACATTATATATTCTGAAACCAGCTAGACTTGTCAGACAAAGAGGATGTGGGATTTCAGGTTTCCTGGAGGTTGGGAAGAAGGGCCTAGGCATGAGGACATGGTTGTTCTCTCCTGCCAGTTATTCCAGCATGAGTCTGCATTGACTCTTAATTTCACTGTTCCATCTCATTCCATGAAATGTATTGTGAAATTCAGCAGTGATCTCTTCTTCCTGAATCTGGTGTTTCCACTGGACATAGTTGTGCAGAATTGTCAGCACTTCTAATGGAACAAGACAAAGGCATTGCAATTTCCTTAGCAGATGCGTGTTGGCAGGCTGCTACTGCATGGCATCATGACAAGTGCTTTCTTCACTGGCTGTTTTTATATGGCAGGAAATTTTGTGCCTTATGTATCTTCTGATGATGGTCCATAAGGAAGGCCTAGTTAAAACCCTGTTGCAAAAGGGTGGGGAAGAACCTTTTAAATCATTGGTGTCAGTAGGTAAAAGGCTGTGTTCAGTGGCAATGAACACTCTATTTTTGAGATTGTTTCCATTTAACACAGCTTACCACTGCCCAATTTATAAACCTAATTGGTGAACTGGGAACTGCGATGGTTTCTTGGCCAGACTTACATCCCAGAGACTAAATAACAGCTACCAGCATTATCTGTCACCTCTCATGAACACAAAATCCATCACAAATAAGGTAAGCCATTTCTGATGCTTTTTTAATGAACTGTCTCAGAGAGAGAGTGTGAGAAAAAAATGTTTGTTCCTGAGTTACGTAGTATAAAGTTGGCCATAGAAAGCTCTGGATTTCTTTTGTGCTTACTTCATAGTATGTAATACCACTGGGACTGCACTCTGAGCCTCTCCAGCTAATACTGCAGCCTCTTAAACACAAACATTGAATTTGGAAGCAGTTTTATTGCAAATGCTCTGAGAGCAAAGAAGATAAACACAAGGAAATTGTTTCAGTATTTTGACAATCAAGTCCGAGAGCTTTTGCATGTTAACTCTTTTGACAGTTCAAGATGTCAGAATACTGGAAGTAAGGGGTAGTGACAGGAAGAAGCAAACAAACCAAGAACCTAGCTCCCCAGCAAAGCAATAATTAAAAATTGGATCATAGAGGAAAGAAGTGATTTTTCCAAAGTACTGAAACAAGAATACAAGTTTTTGGTTTGTGTGGTCAGGGTACACCTGGGGCTTCATTAGCGGTTTTATGACTGCTACTATTAACAAATCAATGGTGTGTCCAGTAAAACTCAACATCAGCTGTCAAGTATCAGTGTGGGAGCTATAAAAGCATAATGCTCATTTCTCTACATCTGTCCTTTCTTCTTTGTATATAATCCCTAACTGTAATCTCTGTTTTTACTGGGTTTTTTTTTTTTGAGTGGTAACCTTCAGTTAGGTCAATTAGTTCATGTAATTTATAAAATGTAGTGAAGTTACAAAGTGCATTAAGTGCATTGACAAGTTGCGGTTCCTGAGAATTTCAATGATAACATCACCAAATGAAATGCTGGAGCAATAACAATCCTCAGTAGTTTTTCCATCTCTGATGCCAGTTTACTTTTGTTCTCCCAGAGGATGCCTCTACTCTGCAGTGGAAGGAGAGCATTTATATAATAAACCCCATTTTTATAATATGAAAATATAATTGTCTTATTGCACAAAAAGATCTTTGTTCTTATATGCACACCAAAGGTGAGCAAGCACCTTTTCCAAGTAGGCTGAGTTGCCAAAATACATCTGTTATATCTTGGTACATACTTTTTTGCAAAACTCTGGGGTCATCTTCTGAAAGGTATGTACATGCATAGTGCTGCTTTTTGTTTCAGTGTTTTATTTATTCTCTGGTAGAAAGCAAATGGGGTTTACTGGACTCTTTTAATAGTTTTGTGATGTATATACATGTTCTTTTATTTCTTGCCTACTGTCCATGGGATTGAACTGTCCAGAAGAAAAAAAGTTTGACAGATGCTAAGTATTGCTTCAGTAACTGCTTAGTCCTGACAGCAATGAGCATGACATCCTACCACAAGCAATGGACTTACCTAGTGCATTGAGGTGCTTTGCAGCATGCCTCGGTCTTTGTAGATACTGAATTTTAGTCGGAAAGATGTTCCTGTATTCCTTGTTGAAGATTCTTGGGATAACAGTAGCAACAAGAATGTATACTACTTGTGCAACTTTCAGATACCTTAAAACAGGAGAAGGATAAAATATCTTTTTGGGCTTTATAACGGCTTCTCATGTGTGATTTTCATATTCACTTTGCCCAATAATAACCTTGAATTTAGAGCATAGGTGGCCAATCTGTGTATCTCACCTGTGGTTCTCAAATGCATGCAGACATGAACATGTGGACACAAACATACTTTTATTTGTCATTCTATCTGGTCTTAAAGCTCTGCGTAATGGCAGCTCACACTTGAATTGGCACACTTTAGATTTGGGCCTGAAGGCTAATAGTGGTGTTTACTCAGAGCTGCTGGCTGCATTATGTGAAATTGTGAGTCAGTTGAGGAAAACTGATAAAGGCTACCTCAGTTGTTTTCCATTTTGAATAGTCAGGTTTTTGGTCTTTCAAATTAAAAAGGGAACACTAAGTGCCTTCAAGACATACCTTAGCTTGAACGCTGCATGAGAGCATAGGAGAGCAAGTTTCTAGTAGAAGGATTTGCTCTTGACCAAATTCAGATCACTTTTTTAAAGCAATATTCTTCTGGGCCTTTGGCATTATGGAAGAAATTAGAAATCAAGTCAGTAGCATACTTTTCTGTTAAATTTCATAGAACACAGACCTCTGTGTAGAAGAACATAGCCTTTTCTCTTAATGTTGTAGAACTGTCTTTTAAAGTGAGCTCTGTGCCTTTACAAGAGCTCAGAACTATGTATATGACATTGCACTGTGTGGGAAGTTTATGTATGATATAGATAAAAAAAAAATTAAGATTGAGAATATATCACTCAGAATGCTGGTACAGTTTTAAGTAGTGATGAAACCAGGCATCAAGGTACTTCAATATGATGTCAAGAGCTTCAGTTAGTCATGCTGGTAAGTTACTTGCCAGAAGAAATTAGAAATCAATGGCCTTTGTAGAGGTAAGTGGTCTTTTCCATATAAGTGAGTGAGTCATGCTCACTCAATATTGTGTTGTTGCTTAGAGGACTTATATTTCAAAAACTGAGATAAATAAGCCAAGTTGAAATGGCTGATATGCTTGCTTGTACATGTTAAACCTTCAGTCCACAGATCACCTTGGAAACCCAGTACCTCAGGCTCACCAGATAGCAAGGTGCATAACAGCACAGAAAGTTGTCTAGAAGACTGTAGAGGAGGCTTGCAATATTCCTGAGACAGAGAAGCTTAGTTCCTGAGAAGAGAGGTCTTAAGGTGTCAGAATTTTAAGACTTGTTTGTTATGTGATGGTAACATAGTATTGTGTTTTTTACTAAGTTCTGGACCCCCTTAGGATTTTCTCAGGTAAGTACAGGACTTACCCACTTCTGCTTCTGTGTTAGACTGTTTTTGCTGTGGTAAGAAACGGTAAATAATATATTTATGTCACTGTTCTCTGGCTCTGAGTAACTAGACAGAGATAATAATAATTTCTGTTATCTTGGAAGGAGCATAGTGTTGCTATGTGAGACAAAAACCATGTTGCTAATGTGCACAAAGCATGAGTAACTACTCTTCTATGTGATTGAAACTAAATTGTATGCTGATGTATAGGCTTGATCAGTGCTTGGTACATGAATTGTACCACTCTTGAGGTTGTGCTGAAATTTCACACACTGCTGTTTCAGAGAAGAGCAGTTTAAGATAGTTCTGTTTGCCTTATTGCCTTGGGTTATGTGTTGTGTTTTGTCACCAAACAGGAGCCCTTGGGAGGCAGTAGGAAGTAGTAATGGCAGTTGCTGCTCAGAGCAGAACAAAATGATTCATCGTTCAGCCATTATTTCTAATGTGTCTGAGAGAGAGTAAGTGCACAAAGAGAGAATTCTGCATAGTTTACAAGATGGCTAAGAGGAGGATGAAGCCTTCACACTTAGTACTGGAGTGGGCCATGATGCTGTTACTGTAGTCCTAATGGTAAGGAATCTCTACCTATTCTCCTACTAGAGTAGTTGAAGGGAAATATCTGTGCCTGCTAAGGAAGCTGGAGGGCATGTGTTGCGCACTCTGGAGCTATTATGGGTGGGACAAAAGAGGATGTGATCTGAGTCTCTATAGTTAACATGTGGTACTATTGTTGACCTCGACTCATTGGGTGAATAAGACTGTAACATGAGGTTAGCATGAAGGTAGTGAATCTCGTATCTGCTGTAGAAATGAAAAGCCATGTGTGGGTAAAGGCCTAATTGTATGAATAATCATCGGAGAACACTAGAAAAAAATCTTGAATGATTAGGGGAGGTAATTGTCAAGGAATATTGCCTGCATGTTTGCACATCCTGTCATTTGTGCAATTCAACAATTAGTTGCGGGTCTTAAGAAAGAAACGTTAACTGAAATTACATCAAATATTGCTTTGGTTATATTGTACCTGTCACTTGAAATTCCATGAAGATTTTACTTTTTTTTACTTTTTTTTTAAAAATATGTTTCTACTTTGCTTTATTTTCCATTACAAATTAAACATTTAAGCACCTGAAAATGAGATAATATTGGTTAGTTATGCTGCAGTAGTCTTCAGCTGGATCTTACTCTACTTCTTCTCGTTCATCCTTTTATGGTAATAGTGGAAGAGTTCTACACTTTTTGCTTCAGCAAAAATCCAGGAAGTTTTTTGCTTTGAAATACAGATGGAAAATACAAACTTAAACATGTAATTATGTCCTTAGAATAGATTAAAGGTCTAATGTTTCTGATAATAAAAAATTAGCGAGACAGTACATTTTCTGCTTGATAACTGATTGGAAGGCAACAAGATTACTGACAGTGTTTAGTTTCAAATATTAGTTTTCTCTTCCTTAAATTGCATTAGTTATATCTAATTATAGGTACAGTTTGTGATAATCAATTTGAAGCACAATGATGTGAGTTACCTCTCTCTATAAAGAATGTATTTTGACTTGGAACATCAGAGGTATTTTAAATGCTGTGTGATTTTCATTTATGACTTGATTACACAGGTAATTGAAATGTGACAGATTCTGATAACATTTTGTTGGAACAAATTGGTGAGTTCAACTTGTTTCTCAGAGATATTTTTTTTTGCCATCATAAAGGTAAACAAAATGAGAATTTTCACCTGCTTTCCATACAGATACTTATGAAGCATTTAATCTTTTTGCACTGGCTCTTAATTTTTCTTTCCATTGTGATGTCCATTGGAGGGGAAAAAACCGAAACAAACCTCCCTTCCAAAGCCAATAAATTCAGCAACAGAGCTATTACTGCCCAATGCCAGGAAAACAGACTTAAGCATAATTTGGCAATTTGTGTGTAGATTATAACAAACTTTTGTCGACTCAAAACTACGCCATTGAAATTGTGATATGTTAGTATTCACAATTCAATTATCTAGTAATACTTGGTTATGACAAACAGCAAAACTCAGCAGTCATTGAAAAAGTCCAGTATTGCTTACTGTTCAGTAAACATAGGTGAACAAGGCTAAAATTTTTCCTTGTGATGAAACTGAATAACCAATCTTAAGTGAGATGTCAGTTAAAACAAATATTTTTCTTCCATCTTGTAATCAGTTTGGGGCCTGACTGTGCCACGGCATACCAGTTAGTACAATAAAACCTTTATTCAGAAATAAACTATTCAAAGTACTTCAAACACCATGTACATAGAAACTAATGCATGTGATTGAATTGTGCAAAGCTAGATTTGTGCCTTGAGTAACCTGATTTTAGACTTCAGTCATGCAAACGTACACATTTAGACTTACTTATGAGTAGATTCATTAACTGCAGAAGCTTGTTCATTTACAATGTACTAAAGTGTGTGCATAAATTCTCTCAGCATTGGGACTTTGTAGTGGGTCTGGGATGGTAGTGATTTTCCACAGTAGCTCTTGCAGTGCTGTGCTTGTTGTTGATATCAATATTATGACTACCACTTGCATAACATCAAGGCTGTCCCTCCAGCATTCCTTCCCCCACCTTCACCAACAGCGGTGGGTGGGCACGATCCTGGGAGGGACCATGGCTGGGACAGCTGACCCAGGCTGACCAAGGAGNAACATCTTGTGATGAATTGTTTTGTTGGAATGGCTAAAAATAAACAAAACCAGGTTAACCAGAAACTGTTATTTTCTTTCAGTGGTGAATCTGTGAAAGGATAGGGGGAGAGTGAGTAGAATGGGACCTGTTTTTTTTACCAGCTGAAAAAAAACTTTTAAACTTCCTACAGAACACAATTATTGAGGAGGTTAATTCAGAACTACCAATCCATATTTTTATGGATACCACTGAAATACTTCTCTAGGAGAGTGTCTAAAATTTAATTTAGATAATGTACTGATAGATTTGTACATAGGTATATGTGTAAATACACACATGCACACATATGGCTGCACTCTACAATTATGGGTGTCCTGCCATATGTATATTACACTCTTCTAGCACTACGATTTGAATTTTTTTTTTTTTCATCTGCTATTTGTAGATTGCCAAATTTTTACCATGGTAGATGTGGATCTCTGTATAGTCAGTAGATTTAAGCTCCTCAAAAGCAAGCCTGCTTTTCCTGGTAGTCTTGGAAATTGTCACAGATTTGTAGAAAGACTAATAGCAGTTTTGAACGAAGTTTGAGTGTCTTACTAGTATATTTTTCATTTCAGTTCATTATCAGCAGTGTTTCAAAAATTCTGATTTTTTTTTTGTGAAAATGATGTGATCTAAACTAACTTTTCTTAGTGCTTCCTAGCATTTCCCTGTATTCAAAACTAAAATAACTCTTTGTTATCTGGTGTATATGTGTGCAATTTTGTTGGAGTAGGTTTAGTGTTGTGAACTTGCAGAACTACATAGGAACGCTGCTTCCAGTTACATGTTGAAAGAGATGAACCATGGACACTTCCCGAGGTTTTGGTGTGCAAACCGATTTTCACTACCGTTTCCTGGGGCAGAAGTTTGTCTGGGTCCTTCCAAAGTGTGTCCTTCCAGTGCCACCTCTTGGTAGGTTCACACATTGACATAGCTCTAGAGTTTTCATGAGTGAAGAGGTAAACATACCTTTAAAACACAAACAGCCTTCTGTCCCGCTGGTTGCACACTGAGCAAACACTAACCTTGTCTAGTATCAGTGGATACATGGAAGCCTGGACTCCACACATATTTGTTGAAAGAACAGTATTCTCTCAAAGGAGAGGTTGGCTGATGCCCCACTGCTGGGTTTAGTGATATTGCTTCAGAGATTTTCACACATTTGGATATTTAGCCCAGTAAAAAAAAAAAACCTGTGATGCAATATTTCCCAGCAGATTTTTGTCAATTCAGTGCATCTAGTATATCATAGTGGATTACAGTGCTGAGTGGTCAGTAGGTTTTACAGTTGATGTGAAATGAGTCATGCTTTGGGTGTATAAAGTGTTGCATAAACTTACGTGTTCTGAGGAGTAAAGTCAAGGAACATATCCTTTCAGAACTACCTTCTTCCTCATATTCTTCCTCAAATTCATATATATATGTGTATATATACATGAGAAAGATATTTGTAATGCTTCAGCTTCCTGCATTAAGATCCAAGAAGGCCACAGTGAGGCCTTCTTCCTCAGACATTTCCCATTGTGTGTTTTGAAAGACCCTAATAATGCTTTTTGAAGGGCCTATACAAGCAGCGTCACATTCTCTTCCCTCCACTAACAGCGTGGATCCACTAACAAGGTCTGTAGGTACACAGAAAAGAATGAGTTGAATCTATAGTTTACCTTAAAGATGTAGAGAGGCAGAGCTATCTAAAATTCTTTTTGTATATCCATATGTGTGTGTTCAGTCTTCATCTATGACCTCAGAAGAGAGGAAATAACATCTTGCCACGGCAACAGAACTGAGCCCTTTCAGAAGTTAGTGGAACTGCTCAGAAAAAAAATAAAATAGCAGACTTCTTAAGTGAGAATTGAAAACTGCTCCTAATAAGCTCCTTTAATTTTTGCTTATTTTTGAAATTGTGGAAAGTTAAGAAAGTTTTTTCAACCAAGAACGTTGATTTTGAAATTTTAAACATTAGAATGATTAGCAGTATTTCCCAGACTGTGGTAGAAAATCTGTTCTTAGTGATGCTGAACATCAAATAGCTCAGGAGCTGTGATGCTCCTCAGCATGTGCAAGGTAGAGTTTACAGTTCCAGTTTATGTAGTTCAGGGCCAGAACTAGAATTTTTTCCTTCTTTCTCCTTCATCTTGAAAACAGTGTACAAGATTATGCTGTGTGACTTTCTCAGCCAACTGTCCTATGAAAGATTCACTATGCTTTGTGTAAATGTTTCTAGACTAGAGAGAGAGAGAGGTTGAAACAGTCTAGGCTTATAAGTTAGAACATTTTATGGGACACAAGAGACTGGCCTACTTTGAGTGTAGTGATTTTATAAAATTGAACTTTTCTTTGGAGTAAAAATGGATTTATTTTCATTGTCTTCATAGTTCAATGAGAAGATGTTTCGTGCAGCTCTCTGCATGGTGGTTTTCAAGATTTTATTCAAAAACATTATGGATGAAGCAAGTTATGTTGTTTCACTCTAAACCAGTGATCAGTAAGCTGAAATTTCTGAACTGTCTCATAAGTAGCATATATGCTTTATATTGCTGCATTGTGTAGTAGCTTTATAGCCATACTTCATTTGTTACTACTTATATTAGATATTCTGTGTACTCTGGAGTGAAGAACCCAAGCCTGAGTAGCAGATGTTTATGAAAAGACATGAATTGTTAGGTGTATAACCTGTTGTCATGGTTTGACATGACAGCCTTTTCTGGTAAGGGGGAAGGGGCTGTAAAGATGGCGCCTGTAAGAAGTTGTTTGCAACTCTCCCCAGCTCTGAGCCAGACCCACGTCTGAGGCTGAGCCAATCAGACGCCTCCACGATCACTTTTTAAGAAGAAGCTGGAAGAGGAGGTGGGCTTTCCTCCATTTTTTTCCTGCTTCTTCCTTCTTCTGTCCCTTTTTCTTCTTCTGGCTGGTGGTGGTGCAAGGAGTGGGAACAGTGGGAGAAGCGGCCATGCGGACTCTAGGGTCGGTGGTGGAGGAGAGGAGGAGGTGTACCCTAGCGGGGACTCCCCTGCATTCTGTGGAGAGAATTGGTGAAGCTGAGATATTCACCAAGGACTCTGTCCCGAGAGAGGGACCTCATAT
>WBNH01011832.1:37346-63050 GCA_013401255.1 Urocolius indicus
TTTCCTACTTTCCTCTCTAAGTCGAGTACTGGAGTTTGTTTTGCCCGGAACCGTAATTGGCAGTGAGCTCTCCCTGTCCTTGTCTTAATCCACAACAACCTCACTTATCTTTTTATTCCCATTTCGCTGGGGCCTCCACCATCCTAACGAGGGTGGGGGTGAATGGGGGCACCGAGCGAGGGACTGTCGTGGTGCTGCTGTGCTAGGTGGGCCAAACCACGACACCTGTATAACATTGGATTGAGATGTAGTGGTATCAAAATCATGCACTTTGTAGCAGACAATGATGAAAATGAAGTTCCTTGAATCCTGGTGACCCCCAAAAACAGAGTTTTGTTTCACACCTCAGCAAAACCAAATACGACATATTAGCACCTGTTGACACACATGAGCAAGGCCTATAAGGGGTAATATCATTAACAATCTCATCAGCAAGAGGTAGTGAGCAGCATAAAAAGAAGCAATGTGTTCTCATAGTGTGTGACTCCCTGTTATAAGGCACTGAGGGATCAATTTGTTGACAATACAAGGAGCCACAAGAGGCAGGCTGCCTGCCAAGAGCCAAGATTTGGTGTCTTGCTGAGAGAGTGCCAAGACATGTCAGTAACACAGGATACCATCTACTGCTACTCTTCCATGTGATCCTGGTGCTATGAGCAATAACCTGAGCGGGATCAAGAGCTACAAAGTTCTGGGGAAGCAAGTAGAAAATAGTGGAGCCTAAGCTATCTTCTCCTTTGTTATACCAGTCAGAGGAAAGAGAACATCCAGAAACAGGCAAATATTGCATGTCAACTCCTGGCTATATGTAGTTGGTGCTGTTGAGAAGATTTTGGCTTTTATGACAACAGGACCTTCATTGATGACAGTAACCTGCTAAGGTGATATGGAATACACCTGTCTAGAAGGGGCGAGGGAATCTAGTTAATTTTCAAGTACCACTTCCTCCAAGCCCAAGATCAATATATCTCTATGTGTAAAAAAAAACATGTAAAGAATGTTAAAAGCCTGCATGGATAAGCAAGGAGCTTCTGAAACAACTCAAATGGAAGAAGGAAGTTTATGGAATGTGAGAATAGGAACTAGTCATTAGACGAGAGTTCAGGAATGCTGTTAGGTCATAGAGAGATGAAAAAAAAAATGGAAGGTGAAAAGCCTCTTGAAATTAAATCTGGCAAGGAAAAGAAGAAGGATGTCTTCAAGTGCATCAGTAGCAAAAGGAAGGGAGAATGTGAGCCTGCTCTTGAACAAGCAGGATGCCTCAGTGACAGAGGATGTAGAGAAGGCAGAACAACTGAATGGCTTCTTTGCTTCAGTCTTTACAGACAAGACTGGGACTTGGGAAGCCTGTAGACCCAGGAGGATAGAGAAAAAGTCTGGAGGGAGGAAGAACTTCCCTTGGTTGAGGAAGATTTAGTTAGTGATCTACTAGGCAAGCTGGACTCTTGATTCATTGGTTCTTTAAATAATTCACTGCACTGAAAGCACAGAGGATACCCAGAGAAGTGTCATTCAAGACATTTTCCATTACTCCATTTGTAAAAAGTCTCTTAGGTAGTATAGTCTGGAGAATGGAAGCCTTTCTCTTAGTGGAGGAGGATGTGGTTATAGACCTGTTGGACAAGCTGGACACCCATAAATCTATGGAGCTTGACAAGATGCACCCACGAGTGCTGAGGGAGGTAAGGCTCAGAGACTTGGGGCTGTTTAGCTTGGAGAAGAAAAGACTGAGGAGGGTTTATAAATACTGAAAGGGGGAGCATTATGAGAATGGGATGAGTCTTTTTTTCTGTAGCATCCAGTGACATGACAAGAGATAGCAGGCATGAGCTGGATCACAGGAAGTGTCAGGGTATATACCTGTATACAGTAGTAAATGTATTATTTTTAGGATTATCTGCATTAAAACAATGAATGGGGAGACCAAAACCAAACTTTGATTCTGCTGTCACATTCAAAGTGTGAAGAGAACTGACTTGATCTGGGGAAGTTTATTATTAGGATTTAAGGAAAATATTTTTGTATTTATCAGAGCCATCTATGTGGCTATATGCGTAAGCCTGCATCTTAGATGTAGACATCTGATTCTGTCCATTGTAAAATACACTTGACATGTTTAGTGTCCATGATGCCGCTTTTGTAATTACACGTTTCTCTCAGAAACATAACAGAGCTGAGCTTTCTAGAATGTGATGATGTCTTTCACAGAACATTTTATAGGCAATCGATTACAATGCAAGAGTGTGTTGTACCTCAAGACAGGCAATAATAACAAATCATTACCATATAGTAACAACTTGGCTATACAGAAAGCCATCTGAATGGCTTCTATAATTTTGTGTCATTCATGTGTTTCTCCTTCTTATATTTTTTTCTTATAAGTCACAGAAGTTTTAATTATAAGTGGAAGTCCCCAAAGCCTCATTTGTTGCACACACACTTACTGAAGTGTCTTCAGATTTTGGGAGATCTTCTGCCAAGATTCTTTTTCCTCATTTCATTAAGCGTGGGGGGAGAAGGATGCATGGAGTGGTTGCAAGCATTCATTTACTCCACCTTGTAGACATGAATCACAGGTGTGTGGCACAGGGGAAGCTACTAGGAAAGAGCTCAGTTTTCTCAAGTGCAGCATGTTTTAGAGTAAGATTACAGGTAAGATTAAGTCATTAGGCCTGATGATCATGTTCTGATACATTGGAAACTTGGCAATGAGACTGGAACAAGACTTCCAGACTGAATTCAAATCATGATCCTCACATGAGATGACTCTTCTACTGTGAAAGCACATGAAAAAAACATGATTAATGCAAGCAGTACCACTCACTTCAGCCACAGCCAAAGCAGTGGGGATTTTTAACAGCTTTCAGGATAAGTGGAGCACTAAAGAGGGCATTTCCTCCCAGTGTACACTTAAGAATCACATGAAGGCATGTTGATTAACAGCTTGAAAAGAGATGTAGTACAGGGAAAGAGATACTTCTTTATGCTTTTCCCTGGGAAGAGACCCATCAGTTTTCTGCTGTGGTGACAACACAATATTATCTAGATGTTCCCAACTGGTACTATGGGAACAAGAAAGCATTTTCAGTCACCAAGAGTCAAATTGATCTCACCCACTATTAGGCACATAATCTAGGCTAATTGTCTTGGCTCTTCCTGTGTGTGAATGAGATTTCTGTTAGTGTAAAACACATCTAAAGTGTGTGAAATTAGTTGTCTTTTGGTGACATCTCTCTTGGTTCCTAGTGAGAGGCTTGTTTAACTGTCCTAGCCTGGGTAGTTAACTTGTGAATGAAGTGAGGTACCAGGAGAAGTATCTTATTGAAAGATTCAACTGGGCCTAAACTTGATATCCTCATGGACTGCTTGGATATTTCTGATCCAAGTATTGTGTTCTGGCAAAGGAAATCAAGACTTTTATTGCTCAATGAGACCACAGTCCCTGTAGCCTCTGTGCTAGAAGAGAAGGAAGGAGTAGAAAATGGGAAAGGGAAGAGAAAGCCATGGAGAAAGTCTTGGCAAGTTGCCTAAATCTTCTCACAGCACCACTGAATATAAGTCTAGTAAGAGATAGGGGAAAACCTACATGTAATGTAAACTGCTACAGTTGGTAGAAACTCTTTCCCCCAAACCTGAATTGCACTATGCTTTCACATTGCCCACCAGAACTTCTGATATACTACCTTTGGCAAAATTGTGCTGTTTTGCTTGAGGAATTGCACCAAAATGGATTATGATATTGTCCAAAAGCAGGAATTGAAAGAGTTACCATTGATGTAATGCTTGAGAGAGGCTTTCCCATCCGCTGTAGTATCTGAATTAGACTAGGTAATTAGAATTGAGCAGTTTTTCAATTAAATTCTGAACCACATAAAACTAGTGAGTAGCGTTCTGGCCATACACTTTCATAGAATTATAGAATGGTTGTCTGGAAGGGACATCTAGAGATCATCTAGTCCAGTCCTCCTGCTAAGAGAGGTTCACCTTGATCAGGTCACATCTGATTGTTTCCAGATTATTTTAGGAGATATGCCCATTGCAGAGAACAATAAGATGATACTTTTTGTTGTGCTGTGACTCTTTCACAAACCAATGAATAGGTTCTTGAGTTCTCAAGTGAGTACCCAACCTTGGAGAATCAACAAGGATAGTACTGGGAAATTATTGCCCTGCTCAATCTTGCACTCACAAAGCCTGGACCTAGTTTGTAAGTGTCAATGAGAGTTAAATACTTAATCACGTTTTCAAGGGCTTTTGAGTATGTGAGGCAAAGTTCACCTGAGTGAGTGGTACAGATCTGGTTTAACGACCCAGATCTTTCCATGTATTTGAGTCCCTAATTCCCAAGTATTTTTGTCTGGACGCTGGGACTCTTTACCTGTTCATGAGCTTCTGAAACGTGTACTTCTTCTATATGAAGCAGGAGGAACTGCAGTAGTGAAGTGCAGTCAGATGGTCCTTTGTCTGAAGCAGATGTGTATCAAAGGGAACTGTTTATCCTAGGAGTTGCTGGGAATAGGAAGGGAATAGTAGTAGGTGAATTAAATAACAGATAACTGAATAATTCGTTTACTTAGTTTCATGAGAACTTGTTCACTTTCTCCTTTTGTATTTATACGTCACCTGAGAATCAAACACTATTTACAGATTATTCCATGCTGAATGATTTAATTTGTTCATTATTCCAAATAAGAACTTTCATCAAGTCTCTATCACAGTTGAAGAAATCTAAACAAATTAAGCACATCTATAAACAGAGCTACTGCTGTATTTCTTATGAACAAATAGACAAATGGCAGGAAAAAAATATTCTCATCTCACTGCTGTGTCAATGCGTCAAATCTCATCAGGATTAACTTCAGCTCTTGGGTATCTGTGTATCTTTCTCCATAAGCATTTATAATTTCCTGGCACTGGTTACTTAGTCCATACCAACAGGGAGACTTTTATGCTGAGATGAGTTACATAGATTGAACAGAAATATTAACACAGCAATTTGAAATGACTGATATGTACAGTGCCTTGTCTTTAAAGCTAGTTAGTTTGCTATATTTGACAAAGCAATTTAACCACAGATAATTGTCAATAGTGATCAAACCAGATTGCAATGTGGAGATGGTGAGTTTTTCAAACGAAATCTAAGCTTTGCAAACTTGCTAGTTCTGCCAAAGTCTATGTACCTTTAGTTAGATGAGTTCTTAAATGAATTATATGTCTTGGAAAAAACGCCTCTAAAAAAGGGGCTTCACAGAGTCACAAGACCTAGACCTCAGGTAAGATTTGAAAAATTATGCAAGTAGGGATGGGATTTCTGTCTTCATATGTCTTTGATGCCTGGCTCTAGAACTTCACACGCAGACTATGGAAGTGTACTCCAAAGGCTTATATATTTCCTTCTGCTATGCTTTAGTTGCTCCTTGTAGCTTTCTGTGCTCATGTTATTTCCTTGTGTTACAGAGGTGCTTGTAAGCTTCAGCCTTGCTTAGTTCTCTTATTGAACTTGATGCTGAAGAAATGATCTAAAGGTATAAAAGGTACAGGGAGTTAGATGGGAAATTTGGAAGGACCTGCAATGGTTGCATTGTCTTTGGTCTTCTTTAATTTAACTTAATCAAGAATGTGAAGATGACATCTTTTCATCTTTGGATAAGCTCTAGCTTTTGTTACCAGCTGTGAGAAATGTGCAGTATCACTAAAACAGAATGTAAAGGGGATAACAGACTTAGGACCTAACGCTTCTACATTTTCCTCAGGTTTGCTTGGCTTTTGTCAAAAAAATGACTGAACTTTTTTAATTGTTCAGCTTCAGGTTCTTCCCATCATCTCACCTTGCATGACAGAGAAAAATCAAATTTGTTTCTAAAAAAATTTGAATTGATGAAATCCACTTTATGACAGTAGGCTGGCTTCTTCAGAGCAGCAGCTTTTTTATGAGTATCACAGCCTGAGGAGCTCTACAGGCCCTTTGTTTTTATGGTAATCAGATTGTTTCATCCCAGAATCCAAAATACTGTTGAAGTATATTTGATACTCTAGCTGTTCCATGTGTCAAAGAAAACATGTGGATTGTATTTAACCGGGAAGACAAAATTAAATTATTTTTTCTGTTCCTTCATATGGTCATCTCTCTTTGCATGTGTTGGTGTAGGGCTTTTCTAACCCCAAATACTATGCGAAAAGGTGAATTTATACCCTGCCAGCCACAAAAAAAGCCCTAAATTTATTGACAATGGCAGAAACACTGCAGAAATAGTAAGGAGAGCAGTAGATCCTGAATGCTACTTTATAATTAATGAAGATATGAGTGACACTGGTAGAATTTTCCAAAGCATCCAGGATTGACTGTGACTTTCTTGCCATAAATTACTTGGAAAGACCCCATTTGCAAAGTGATTTAAAAAAAACCAATCTGAATATAGAAGAGGACCTCTGAATGTCAAGCACTGATTTCTTGCCCAGAGGAAGGTTGCCTTATGCAATATGGTACATTCCATGTACCATTCTTTCACAAATCTAATTGTGAGGGTAAGGAATTTTTTTTTTTAATAAGGAAGAAAAAAATAGCAAATTAATCTGTGGCATTTTGTCTGCACATTGTCTCTTATCTTGCTAGGTGATTATGAAAAGATGTTCGGAAGACATATTAGTTATTTTTTTTTAAAAGATAGTTAAATATATGATTTTTTTTCTTCATAAATTCTTCCTGAGTGGTCCAAGTTGGAAATTCATCATGTAAAATTTTTTTAGTTTCATAATTAATTTTTTACTACTTTACATGTTTAAGTTGGAGATCTATGCCTGATTAAAGCATGTCCGACACCAGATAAATTTCCAATTAAAAAATATCCTTAGCAAACAAGAGCATGTCAAGTTAGAAAAATCACAGCTACCTGCTCTGTGGATTTTCCACCACATACTGACATCTGAGCTCTTTGTAGAGTACAAGAATAATCACAGTGCATTTGCATAGACCAGAGCTGAATTCTTGCAAAATAAATGCAGGAAAGGATTAGCATACTTATTCACAGAGCTTGCATGCTATACACTGAGTCCCTGAAACAATTGTCTCCTCCCCACCCCCCAATTTTATTGTTGTATAATGTTTCTACCTTGAAAGTTTTAAATAAAAAATTACTTTCGAACAAACTATTTTGGAATTTTTAGAGGGAACAAAGTAGAAATAAATCAATGTATTAAGTAAATATTGTCTCTTCTTGATTTAAGTGCCCTGTAAATGTGGGGCCTTTGTGTATCATAACTTAAGCAACATTTCCAGCTAGTTGAGGACAGCTATGTTTCTCTAAGCATAAGCAATTGACTCTAGCTGGGATCAAACATCAACATATAGTTTGTGGTTTTGCTAAAATGACAGCTAGAAACACAAGCTGAGATCAGGCTCCTGAGTGTTCTGTACACAGAAGATGCATATTCCACGTGAGAGCTATGTGAGCAAGACACTTAAAAAGGGAGAGCAAAAGCAGTGCTCTGAGAACTACTCACTCAGTTGAGTCCTATTCCATATGCTGACTAAGAGAACTGGAACAGTCCTTGTGGGTTACTCAACCTGAATGCCTTCCAAATTGTTTCACATAAAACTTCTTTCTTTGTAGTCAGTTTGAATGTCCTACCTAGTGTAGCTTCTGTTGCTTTATTTGATAGGGTTTTCTATCTCACTGTAAAGAAGTAATATTCTGCCACTGGTAAGGGGAAAGGATTCTTCTGAAAGGAAAAAGCCAGGAGGGTTATAATTGTTTGCACGTTTATAAAAAGCTGCTGCACTGATAGGACAAGTAGTGATAAGTGCGAAGTTCTGAAGGGGTGATTTAGATAAGATGTTTTAGATGAAACTTCATAACAGTAAGACTAGTACGAGCTTGGGCTGCCTGGATATGCATAACTTCAAGTACCAGAGATACTGTAGGAAAAGCCTGAACATGCTTTTGCAGAGGGTGGAGATGGCTCTAAGCAACATTCCTCTGCCTTTTTCCACTCATCAAGGAGGTGATGCCTTCTGAGAATTAAAATGACATTTCATTACTGTTAGTCACTATTGATTTTATTGGTAGTGGACAAAGCATCAATGGGAGCACAGAAGGGCCTGCATTTTTTTTCCCAGTTTTACTACTAGTCTATTGCACCCTTCATGATCCTGCTGTTTAGAGAGACTGCATGAACTCTGTGGTGTGTCTTTGTTACAGGGACAGGACACTGCACAGTTCCCTCAAATCTTAGAAATGCTCCTGTCTTTTCATAGTGAGCACTGCTTTTGCTGATCAACTTCTACGCTAAAAGCAATTCTGCATGCTTATGTACTGTATTGCAGAAAAAAAAGTTGGGGTATTTTTGTTTTTTTTTTTTTTTTTTGCTTAGAGTGTGTACAGTCTTCTTTTTATTGTTATTATTTACTAAATAAATCTAAAGCTAAAACTGCACAAGTACTAAAACCACACATGAACATAGATAGATTCTTGTTGCTTTGCTTAAGAGGCAATAAGGCAGAAAATATGTAAATGAAAAAATATTTACCTAGCATTGATGTTAATTACACTCATTTTGGCCATAAAGTTATGCATTGCAAAAATTCTTTTTGATCCTGCAAACTGAATGGGTTTTGAGATTATGGATTAGGCTTTTGAAAGTGCTCATAGCTGCTCTTACTCAGAACAATGAACAAGAGCTTCCCCATTGAGAAGAAAGAGATCTGTGACATTTGAAATTTCATCCATACACCTTTAGACTGTGTATTTTGTTAAGGATTCTCTCTGAAGGTTACAGCAGAAAGGCTTGGTTTCAGCAGGTAATATAACCAAGGGATTTGAACTGATACTTACTTTTCCTCACTGGGGTAAGCTAGGGCACAGTCGAAAGCATGACTTCAAGATTCCAGGCTTGGAACAACAATTTTTTTCCTATCTGAAATTTTTCTGCTGTTGTTTAGTACAGGTCAGCTGCGTAGATTAAAATAATTGCAGTCTGTATGCAACTACAATGTGCATTCCAATATGGTCATGTGAAAAGATAAAGAATGCTCAATGTACATGTATGGGTTAGGACTGTCCTAGGACACTGTGCCTCTAGAAAGGAGTTAGGCACTGTTATGGGTGATGAATGGGATACTGTAAGATGGATACCTTGTAGTTCTGTTGACCCAAGAGACTTGTGTGAATTCTAAATATATAATGAGAAATGTAGACTCAGAGTACAATGTTTATATTGTGCTTTGGTGCTGTTATGGTCACTACCAGAATGCAACTTAATTGTAATGTTTATAGCTTAAGAAGTAGTGGGAAAAATTAAGAGGAGAACTGCAAGGAGGATAATTGACATCTGGAGGATAATTGAGATCCTGAAAATTGAGCTACTGGTTATAATCATACTTGCTATGTATTCTATTTCTTCAAAGCAAAAGAAGAACAATTTAACCACAATGTAGCAATACCTATTTGTAAGCTTGATAAATACAGTAACAGCTGTCCAACTATCTAACAAAGGAACAGCAACATACAGTGACTAAAAATTGAAAGCACAGTTTCATTTTGAATTATCGGGATAATTAATGATGGGAATTTTCAAGCATCTTTACAGATACACTCTACAATGAAGATTAAATAAGAAAACATTCCTAGTGAGTGGCATACTAGAGTTGAAGCTGGAAGGTGAATTTGTTTTAGATACCTGTATCACCTGAGTCTTGAGGAGGTGCTTATCCCCAGGGCTGGGGCTGCTTGAATTTTTTTTCCTCTCTTTTTCTCAAGCCTTCTGGATGTAAAATGCAATGTGCTATTTTCAGATTTATAAAATGTACAAACATGTCCCAGTTAATGCTTTCAAGAGTAGAAGCTGCAGTGGTCTGCTGCATCTGCTCCCTAAGAAATTAGGAAAACAGTAAGAAATACAAGGAACTCTAGTAGAAAACTAAGAGGCATCTCGTTTCTGCAGTGTTACTGAATTTATTTGTGTTATATCAGATTTTGGTGATAGCTTGCTACTTGAGTTAACTCAATACCATCCTCTTCCCTATTTCATTCACGCCCGCTCTTCTAAAAATTATTATAAATTCAAAGAGTAAAATATCATCTTTAATGCTTATTTCATTATATCTAGCACCGAATCTGCTAATTTCAATAAAATATATCCAGAAGGGAAGTGTGCCACTTTACTGAATGTTGCAGGAAATGTGTTATAAAGTATATGCTAACTGAATACGGGAAAGCAGGATTTGAAGGTTATGAGCTCTCACTTTTCCTAGATATTCTGTATTCCCCTTATTTCCATGTCACTTCCCTGCCAACTTCTTTTTTGTATGAAGTAATCATGTTCAGGATTAGATTGTAGGATAGCAATAACATTAAAAGACTTTTTTTTTCTTTTAAACATCATGTTGTGTACTCACGCTTAAAAAAATATTTTAATATAGCCTTGATCTCATTTCCTTCCTGTTCTTTCACCCTCACACACACATTAATGGGAAGAGAAGTCATTGCCAAGTACAGAATCTCACCAGGTCCAATGTGTATTTTCATTTTTCTCATCAGCCAGGCCCAAGTGTTCATTGCAACTGTACTAAGGTCCATCATGTGCACATTGATGAGAAAACTGCAGAGAAAACAGAAGTACGCCAGCCTTTTGTGTTTGAAATTCAGCAGGCACACAAATCTGAGAATGCTGCTTCTGCTTTGACATTATCTACAGGTTCAATCTACAATATGCTGATTCTATCATCATACAGAAAATTGGTTAATTCCCCCTGGAAATTTACAATAAAAATAATTCTCCCCTTGAACTGCTCTTGCTTCTCCCTTTGATTGGATGATGCTATCGCCTCTATTCTTAAGCAGGGGACAAAGAGACCATTTCTATAGTGAAGTAAGTGAATTTATATAAAATCTGCACACTTTATGCACATACTTTACATGCTCTCTAAAAATATTGGCAAGGGAAGATTAGTCAAGAATGTTTCAAAGCTGCCAGAACCTCTGCAAAACTTTGTCATTTGCAAGTAGTTATCCAATCACTTGAAATTTCCTTCTTTTGTCGAAATTTTTTTTCCCTCCCTTCAGCTTGGCTTCTTCATTTCTTTGAGTGTTGTTGTCCTCAGCAGAGGAGATTCATCTAGACACTGCAATTACAGGTCACTGAATTGGGTGATATGATGATTTTACTGTCTCAATAGAAGCCATTTAACTAGTTAAATTGATCTATTCCATTCATTCACCTACGGAAAGTAAGAAAGCTTGGTAGTGACAAAAAAACTCTAACTCAATGCTTATACTTGTTTCTGCAAAGCAAAAACTAGCCAGAAACTAGGAATAAGGCACACATTGTTTTGACAGGGAAGGTAATTAGACACCAGTACGGCTTCACTACTATTTGGATGAACTCTAAACTTTATGAAGTTGTTGCTAAGGATTTGACAGACATCATAAGCTTGTAATTAGCATGTGTGCCCACGATGAAAAAAAAGATAAGATGGAGGAGGTGGTGGTCACCCCTTCTGTCTTCCTAATTTCAGATACCATGCATTTCGTGAATTTTAGTGTGTATAAACACACAAAAAAGTAATATGCACTTGAAAGCTGTTAATGCATAAAGAAACAAGACCTATTTAATAGGGTGCAATTTCAATTTTCCACGTATCATTGTGAAGCTTTAAAGTATTTCTCCTGAGTTGCATTGCAGGTAGAAATCACATACGATGAAAAAAAATTTTAAGATAATGATGGCAGGTGTTTGTCTTATGATATAGTTTAGCAGATACTGAGGCCTTGACTTGAAGTGAGCATCGATGACTAGTAAAGGGCCCTCTAGGAGACTAGGCTGGTAAGGCTGCTGTTTGTGCGTTTGCCCCAGAAAACATTCTTGAAAATTACAGGCTAGCTGTGTAATCTGCAGAAGAAAATACACACGTTAATCAAAACCAAATACTTAAGATTTCTTGTCCTTGTTTGAATTGTAGACAAGTAGTGGACTGATGTTGATCTTTCCACAGATAGTTTTTTGTCTATTAATAGTTCTTTTCTGTTAATACTGTGATAGAAAATACTGATGTAGAAAAACACGATTTTGTAATCAGCCTGTCATGGGTCAAGCTGACAAGCACTACAATATTGTATGCATGCTAATTCCTCAACTTGGAAGGCTTTGTGAGAAACTGTCTGCAATGGAGAATTTCTTGCTACAGTTGTAAGAAGTATGATTTCTGCATCCTATTGAGCTTTATTGACATGTTTACTTTCCTGTAAAACAGGGAAAGAATGAGTCTGCTGTGTAAAATCTTCAATATTATTTTTTATCTTTTTTATTACTATTATTTGCAAGAAGCCATTTTATGAACAATTTGTTTTCTTTGCCCCAGACTAGTATTTTTGTTGCTGATATGTAAGATATTTAATTAAGCTAAATAAAAAGATCTGCTTAATTTCCAAATAAAAAAAAATTAAAAATACATTGACATGGCTACTAGAGACATATCATTTTCATATTCAGAGATTTGGCTTTGATATTGGTTCAAGTTTAGCAAAAGTGCAAGGAATAATTGCCATGGTCTTTTCATTTCCTCGCTTCTTCTATATGTTGGGAAAACCATGGTAATACCAAAGCCAAGATGGAATTATAGCAAACTGTAGCTTGTTTGAGGGAGAATATAACATTAGGACCATCAGAGTAGTTACTGCCTCTACAGTGTTTCTGACATTGGGAACAAGAATGGTTGGTCTGGGTTTAAATTTCAGCTTTCTCTGGTAAGGATACACCAGTCTCCATTTGTGGCTAGCAGAGGCACAGTTTAGGCAAGTGCTTAGCCTTCAGGGAAAGGAAAGTGAGACCAAGGCTCCTGATATTTAGGCTTTTTCCGTTACACTTGCTGCTGCATCTTATGTGGTATTTCTTCTTCCCCAAAAGAGAAGGGATATATTCTGAGATGCCAAGAAAATTAAGGTGATACAAATAAAATGAAGAAATTTAGAAGAATTTAGAAAAATCTTAGCTCCTCGCATTAAACAGTGTTTGGTTTGGGGTGTTTGGTTTGTTTATTATTTTTTTGTCATTAAAAATTATCTAGACAGAACAAAGCTTTTAAAAGCAGTTAAAGAATCTTAAGGAAACCAAGATTTACTTCAGTATTGAACTCTATGTATGTCTGAATTAAAAATATTATTTTTTTAAAAAAAACCTATTTGGTTGCAAGTAATTTTCTTTCTTCATATTTGGATTTTTTTTTTTTTTTATAGAACAGCTAAGCAACCTCTCATTCATAGGAAAGCTACCTGTAAGAGTTGTACCTTACCTTTGCCTGTAAAGCGGCTTACCATTGTTTGGCATAATTCACTCCAGACAGTTTGTTACTAGACAAATGAGTTTATGATGAACAGTTGAGTCAAAGTATTATTCTTGGTTTTTATTTACTAGTATATTACAGGAATAGTGAGCTGCAACATTACCTGCCATAAGAACACACTTTGCAAATAGTGTCACCCTTAATTCTCCATTTCTATTCCCTTGTGATTATACTGCAAAGATGCACTTTCAGTCTCTACTAGAACATTAATATATGTAACTCTTTTCAGGATTGTTAGAGTTTTATTTCTTGAGAGACAATTTATAAAAACTATTCTACTTTCTTTAACATTACATGTTTGTGTATTAGGTATTTTCCTGTCTTCAGCTGCATTAAAGTTAATTTTCTTCTTCTTATATGTTGCACTCTATTAGATATTACAGTGCTGTGTTTTTTATTTGAACTGAAAACAGTGTTGATAACCTTTGGGCCTTTTAGTTATTGCTACCAGTGTGGTGCACAAGAAGCTGGGAGGGACCATGGCCAGTACAGCTGGCCAAAGGGCCAATTAGCCAAAGGGCTATTCTATACCGTAGAACATCATGCACAGTTTAAAAACTGGGGGAGTTGGCAGGAAGGGACAGATTGATGCTTGGGCATTGGTCTGTGGGTGGTAAGCAATTGCATTATTTGTTACAAATAATAACCCAATTGGTCTGGTTTTTTTTGGGGGGGATTTATTTATCTCTATATTTTTTAGGGGGGAGAGGGGTACATATTTCTTCTCATTGCAATTATTATTATTACATATTTTATTAATACTGACATTTTTATTCCATTCTAGTTAGATATTTTTTCTTTTTGAGGAGAAAGTATTGAAAAAGCAAAATATGAATAACAAAGAATTTTACTAGTGATAGGGAATGAATTCGAAAGACTTCAGCTAAAATTTGAAAAGTTTAAGAAGAGAAGGACGTTTTGCTGGTGATTAATCGTGACATTTCAGTAACAAAGAGCCAAAAATAAGCTTGCTTCAGTGTTATATGGCCTGGTTCAGAGAATGAAATGAGACCATTGGGTTAAGGCAATATGACTTCTGTCGTGGTTTAGCTAGGAGCCATTTTTGCTTGGTAACAGAGGGAAGGGGTTGCAGTGAAGACTTAGTAAAGAGTTCTCGGACTTTCCCCCGGCTCTTAGGTTCAGACCCACCTCCAGCCCGGCTGGGCCAATCTGGCACCTCTGTGATCACAATTTAAGGATGAGAATTTGAAGTGCTTGGGAGGAGGTGTAAGAGTGGTACAAGATGGAGATGACCAAGTAGATCCCACAGTCAGAGAAGGAGGAAGGAAGGAGGAGAGTCAGACTAAAGACCTCTCTGCAACCTGTAGTGAGAATGCAGGCTGTACTCCTGCAACCCATCAGGGCAATGGCAGGACTGAGAGCCACCAGCAGCTCTGTGTGAGTGCACCTGGACAGGCGAGAGACTGTGTGAGGAGGCAGCCATGGCACAGGCTGTGCTGGAGAGCCTGTGCACTGCAGAGCAGACCCACATGAGAGGTAGAGAGGAGATGCAGCTTTTGGGATGAACACACATTGGAGCAGCCCGTGCAGGGCTTTAGTTGGTGTTGGATTAAATTATTTTCTGTTTTCTTCCCCAAGCCGAGTAGCCTAGTGTATTTTGTCCTGGACCATAAATGGCAATTAAGCCCTCTCTGCCCTTTGGCAGTTCTTAGACTTGGACTTGGAAGTCTTCAGATGAGCTACTGGATTTTGAGACTTACTTGAATCTAAGTGGTGTTTGCTAATTTTCCACAATGAAATGAGTAAACCAGCTCTGCTCTCCTCTCTTCTCTGTTGGTCCACAAATCAAGGAAAGTAAAAAATCTAGAAAGAAACAAGAAAAAAAAAATCCCATATGTCTGTGAGATGCTGATAAACCCTGAAAACACAGTTTTTTTGTAATCTAATGCTACTGCCACCAGCAATAATGCAATAGGAATGCCTTAGTTATTAAATATCCTTCATAACATTGGTAATAATTACCGTGTACACATAAGCAATAAACTAATCCCTCACTCCAATCCCTTATAATTAATTTTAATGAATTGAATTGTCTTTAGCTTCAGATAGGCCTAAACATTGCCTAATACTACAAGAAAAAGAGATACAGAACATTTTTTTGCAGGTATAATGCAAGGATGCTGTGATACCATATTTCTTTAACATAGAAATATCTGCAGTTGACTAAAACACATATTTATTGAAAAAAATATGCTCATGAAATGCTGTAGTTGCATTTTAGTCTGTTGCTTCCCTCCACACCCTGGATACAAAGGTTTGTTAAAAATTTTCAGAATTTCAATAAATATTTTGATGATGTATTTATACTCTCTTTGTAGCTCACTTTCTCGCATTATTGCTGAAACTGTGATAACAGGAAATAAACTGCATGAATCAAGTAGTTGATAGTGAGGTGGATTTTCAAAGCTCTCAGTAATGGCCTAATTCTGTTCATTGTTTGACATGACAAGCAATTGTATCAGGGCCAGCGGAAAGCTCCAAGGTAATATTTCAATTTTCTTATTCGGTTTTGAGGACTTCATGAAAAGAATAATAACAACTAAAAAAAAAATGCATTCTGGACCCTAAGTTGTGGTTTGTAATTGGTTGATCATCAACCTAAGGTTCCTGAGTAACCTGATCTAGGCAGACCTGCCTGAGCAGGTGGGTTGGACTAGATGATCTCGAGAGGTCCCTTCCAACCCCTAACATTCTACGATTTTATGGTTCCAGAGAATAAATGGCATAAAGAAGCATTTAATTCAATCCAGACAGGTTCCAAAATGTGTATAGTATAAGCAGTTGCTGACAGTAAAGGGGTGGACAGGTATGCTCAATCATGTAGTTTCTTCTTGTGCTATTAGTACCTATTCTGAGGAGAAAGAAATACAAAGAAACTATGGTTCTGCCTCTATGCCTTTGATAGCTGGTGTTGATGCAGAGTGATTTGGAATCACATCTTTGGCTGTGTGTTCTTTGGCTCTGCTGCTCATGCAAGTGTGAAAATGTACTGAGGCCTGCACCAAAACCTCAGCTCTAGTGAACTGTCTGTAGATGTTGGCACAGACTGGTGTAGCCCCAGAGAACTGCCAAATCTGAAATGGTCTGGATTTTTCATAGGTTTCATGTGCCTAGATGTGCACTCTAGTAGCTATTTAGTGTCTTTAAAATGCCTGATATTTGCTAGCATAAACTTTTCTGAAGATTTTCTTAGATGGCACGTAGGCTGTCTTAAAAAAAAATCCTCTAAACCAAATCCCTTATGAAATCTCTGTTAAATGAAAATATTCAGTCTTTTTAATCTCATTGAGAGATTTTTATCTGATGTAGGGTTTAATGTGGTGCTCATTCACATCTGTAGGAATATATTAAAAAAATCAGAATGACCCAATGTTCTAAAAGGATGCATATATATCATACTATGTCATTAATCAGATTGCCATATGTAGTTGCCAGGATCTGCTTAATTTGACTGGGATATATCAAAACATAATGCATCAAGTAAAAGGTCCTTCTAAAAAAAGATGAAAATAGCATGTACTTCATTACCATTTCTAATTTTTTAAATTAATGATCAAATGGAAAAATCTCAATTTCAGTGGTGATTACTTGAAAACTTGGCAGTAACAGTTTTGTGATCTTCATGAAACAAAAAAAAATGTGAAAGCATATGTGTATCTAGAAAATGGTAGAAAGTTGTGTCCATATATATATGTGTGTGCACAGTTGCATAATTTACATAAGCTCCTTTAATCGTAGAATCACAGAATTAGAGAATGGTAGGGGTCGGAAGGGATTTTTGAAGATCATCTAGCCCAACTCCCCTGCCAAAGCAGGTCCACCTAGATTGAGTCACACAAGAACACCTCCAGGAGGGTTTTTAAAACCTCCAGACAAGACTCCACACTCTACCTGGACAGCCTGTGCCAGGGCTCCCTCACCCTCACAGCCTTTCCTCATAAGGAAGATGCTCCAGTCCCCTGATCATCTTGGTGGCCCTGTGCTGGACTCTCTCCAGAAGTTCTCTGTCCCTCTTGAGCTGAGGAGCCCAGAACTGGACACAGGTCTCCAGATGAGGCCTCACCAGGGCAGAGTAGAGAGGGAGCAGAACCTCCCTCCACCTGCTGGCCACACTCTTCTTGATGCATCCCAGGATGCTGTTAGCCTCCTTGGCCACGAGGGCACACTGCTGGCTCATGATTAGTTTATTATCAACAAAGACTCCCAGGTTTCTCCCCTCAGAGCTGCTCTCCAGCAGGTCAATCCCCAGCCTATACTGGTGCCTGGGGTTGTTCCTTCCCAGGTGTAGGACTCTGCACTTTTCTTTGTTGAACCTCATGAGGTTCCTCTCTGCTCAACTCCCAAGCTGGTCGAGATCCCACTGGATGGCAGCACAGCCTGCTGGGGAATCAGCCAGTCCTCCCAGTTTAGTGTCATCAGCCAACTTGCTGAGGGTACACTCTGTACCCTCATCCAAATCATTGATGAAGTTGTTGAACAAGACTGGCCTCAGAACTGACTCCTGTGGCACTCCACTGGCCACAGGCCTCCAACTCGATTCTGTGCCATTGATCACCACCCTCTGGGCTGTCATTCAGCTAGTTCTCGATCCACCTCACTGTCTACTCATCCAACCCACACTGACTGAGCGTTCCTGTGAGGATGTAATGCGAGATGGTGTCAAAGTCTTTGCTGAAGTCAAAGTAGATGATATCCACTGCTCTCCCCTCATCTAACCAGACTGTTATACCATCATAGAAGGCTATCAGATTGGTAAAGTAGGATTTCCCTTTGGTGAATCTGTGTTGACTCCCCCTGATAACCATCTTTTCTTTCATGTGTCTTGAGGTGGTATCCAGGATGAGTTGTTCCAACATTTTTTTATAGACTGACCAGTCTGTAGCTTCCCAGGTCCTCCTTCCTGACTTTTTGAACGCTGGAATAACATTAGCCTTTCTCCAGTCCTCAGACACCTTGCCTGTGCACCATGATCATTAAAAAACGATGGAGAGTGACTTAGCAATAACATCAGCTAGCTCCCTCAGCACTCGTGGGTGCATCCTGTCAGGTCCCATAGATTTGTGGGTCTCTAACCACATCCTTATCCACTAAGGGAAGCCTTCCATTCTCCAGATTCTACTACCTAAGAGACTTTTTACAAATGGAGTAATGGAAAATGTCCTGAATGACACTTCTCTAGATATCCTCTACGCTTTCAGTGCAGTGAATTATGTAAAGGTCCAATGAATCAAGTACTCTATAAGAAATAAGTACCTATGATTTTTCCATCCTTTATGCATAGAGAATTGAATGTATAGTTTTCTTGGTTGAGACAGAAAGCAATCATTGTATAAAAAATTCACCAGTCACAGTCTGGATCACAAGCGGCTGTATAGTTTTACAGGTCTTTTTATATGTCTTTCCCTTTTCCATTCTGCGTAATACTTCTTCCTCTCATCAAGATTTGGCTACTTTATCACCATTCTTATCAGAATTTCTCTGTCTTTTTTTTTTTTTAATTTATTTTATGTATTCAAATGAAATCTACTCATTGTGAGTTTTGCTTCTTTCTGAGATTGACATTCATAATCATGAAAATTTAGAAATGTCAGTTGCACTACTGTGCTGGAAATTGATCTAATACATGTTAATGAAGACTTCAAAGGAGTAACTGTTTTTATTATTTTAGTTTAAAAGTGACAGATATGTTTTCTTGAGTTAAACCTAAGAAGCACATTTGAGTAGATCAGTTCAGGAAAGAAAAGGAGAAGATATTAATTCACAAGATGAGCAATGCTGTTTCTTGTAATCTTTCTTTTTGTAAACATTTGAACTCTGGCAACTTTAGTCCCCTTTTTGTAGTGCTTGCATGGACTGTTTGAAAGTTTATGTAGCTGGTTGTACATTACCTCTTTCTATGTCCATATTTTATGAAACTTAGATTGAAAATGCCAGCATTGTACATAAATCACAAGTAAATGAGAGAAATGTAAATATGAACTTCTAAGTTTAGATGACAATTGCAGTAAAAGCTCTGTGGGAAGAAAGATAAAGCTAGTTACAGATACACTTTAGTTCCTCTGCCTCAGAATTACTGATGTGATGTTTAAGGAGCTGAACTTAATTTTTTTTCTTTTTCTGAAACCCCTGTCATCACTATGCTTATTTAAGATAACATTTCCTTTTACTACAGTTCCTTGCTCCCAATGCTTTTGATATTACTGCTTCAGAAGACTGTATTCCTGATACTTTCAGATTACCTAAATCAGGCCATTTGCTTGTATGATCTGCAAAGATTACTTAGTGATTTTATGAATGTTTATTACTATGGTATGGGAAAGATAAGGCACACAGAGGCTACATTTCAACTGCAGTTCATCTCAAGGATGTTTCTGAACGAAGATAGAGGACTACGTGTGTTTAGGCTCACCTAGGAATAAAAGATTGAGACCAGCCACTCCTCGATTCACTTTTCCTCCTGACAGAACTGGGAACAGTCTGCATGGGCTGTTTCAACATGTGTTCATCCCAAGAGCTGCAGCTCTGCTCCACTTCCTCTGGATTGGTGTGCAAAACACTCACCCCTTCGGCACAGAGTGATCCCAAATCTGCTGGCAACTATTAGTCCTACCATTGCCCTCCATGGGTTACAGGAGCACAGCCTGTGTTCTCACCACAGTCTACAGGGGAATCCTCTGGTCCTTCCTTCCTCATTCTCTGACTGTGAGTCCAGATAATTGCCTCCATCTTTTCACACTCTTCCACCTCTTCCTCGACCGCAGACTTCTTGTCTTAAATAGTGATGGCAGAAGCACCAGATTGGCCTGGCTGAGCTGGAAGTGGGTCCACCTCAGAGCCAGAAAAAGTTTCAAGAACTGCTTACAGGGACCAATGATGCAGCCTCTACCCCTGTTACCAAGTATAAAGCAATGCCACACAAACCCATGACAGTGTGTAAGTTGGTTAATTGATTTCCTGGTTTATAAGTAAATAATCTCTGGTTCATCTCAAGTTGTACATGTAAACCAGTAGAGCTCAGTTTTTGACCATGTTGTCCTTGGCCATCATCTGATTTCTCCTGTCTTCCTATGCTACATCTGCTAAGTACAATCATTCTCAATGTTAGGTGACTTATTTCTCAACTGTGTAAGTGGGCTCATAAATAAAGTCTGAGTCTCTTCTATCTTTGAATTACAGGCTTTATAGCATAGAATTAATTGCTGAGTACATTTTTTCAATGACAATTTGGTAGGAACTTACATTCTGAACATGATTATCCCTCTCATGTTCTATAACTTGCTCCATACTGTATTTGTCTGGCTGTTGCTTTTTACACTGTTGTTTTTCTAGTCTGAGATGTTTCTTTAGGATTTAGGAGTTTTCTCAATATTGCTCATGCCCCTTACAAGAACTGTGCAAGGGAGGTGACACACTCCAGTTCCAAGTGTAGCTTATGTTGGTCCAGTTAAAAATTCAGACCTGTAAACCAATCTTGCCTTGCTCATAGCTTTAAAGTTCTATTACAGGATCTGCAACTCACATGAGCACTTTGATTTGGGCTTTATGTAGCATGTCACCCAGCCTTTAGAGACTAGCAGAGAAAGTGGAAGAAACAGAAGTACAGACCTTGTAGTGACTTGTTCAGGGCTAAACAACAGTTTGGTGACAAATTGTTTCTCTCTCATCAGAACTGTGTAAAGAATGGGCTATATTGCATTCATGCTCTACATCCTTCTCTGCTTGTATAAGTAGCTTTCATCTGCCTGGTGTTGCTAGTGCTATAATAAAGCTCTCATACATATGTGTTCTTGCCAAATATATGTCCTTTGTTTGGCAAACCTACCTCTGTTCCTTCTAGTTTTTAAATGTATATGCCATATTAAAAATATTGGTGTAATTTTCTGCTGGAAGATGGAAACCTAATCTGAGAAAATGAATGATAAGTAATGAGGAAAGTGGGAAGTAATGTGTAAATGCAGAAAATTTAGCCTCTGAAAATTACTGTGGCATCAAAGTACCCAGATGAGTAAAAACAATGCACCAACGTTTCATCACAGACTCTCATTAAAACTTCAAAAAGAATTTTTATGCCCATACACTATCATGAAGTATTTATAATTATTGTGCCAGGAAATATAGCTGCAAATCAAAGGATTAAAAAGAAAAGGAACATAAATGAATAAATAATTATAGACTCTCTCTGTGCATTCTCTAAGCCTAAAGTGTCAAAGTTTTTCTGTAGAAAGGGATGACTGACACTTTCAATTGAGCTCCCTAGGAGTGAAATGCAAAATGTCCCAGTAGGGGAGGGAAGGCTTTCCTGTACAGAGCTCCTAGTGGAATCAGTAGCAGTGATAACTGCATAGCTTAATGTTTGCGCTCTGAAAGTTACCCATTATTATTATTACCCAAATTATCTAAACTGAGTTAATCATACAACAATGTGATTATGATTTTGTGACTGATGTTTTTTATTAATAGGGTGCAAGAATAAAGTATGACATATATGTTTGATAAGATGGGGCTTGAGCTTTAGCAAATGACAGAGAAATGTTTGCAGTGGTTTCACTAATCCCCACCAGGATCTAGACTCTCAAATCTGTCACTTTTTCTACAGCAGCTAGTTCTCCAAGCCAATCATCAGGATTTCAGTGGCAACTTCAAAAGAACACGTTCTGCACATTTCACACTAGTGTCAGATTTATGCCAAAGAGGAAAATATTTTTTTTTGGATATGTTAAATGTTTTGAACAGGCTTGAACGAACCTTTGAGTCCTAAGATAATTGTATGTGTCCTGACAGTGGTCCAATTTCCTTTATCAATGGACTAGGTTCATTGGTTAATTATTCTGCTATTACACGTAATAGCAGAAAAATCCCAGTTATTAATTTGTATGTTAATCTCATTTTGTTATGAAATACAAGGCAATTCTAGTTATTTAGATGTGATACAGTTTTTCAGGGTGCTTTGAAATATTTTGTGCCATTTTGATACAGATACTGTCTTTCGTACGGTTTCAATACTAGGAGAATATGTATTTATCCTCTAGAATGAGAGGATCAGTCCAAAGAGATGATGGGGAAAGACGTTTCTATATTTCATGGAAATATAGAATATAGTTTCTATATTTCATGGAAATATAGAATATAGTTTCTATATTTCATGGAAATATAGAATGGGTGTATTCTTCATCATCATTCTTTGGATGAGGCCATAGACACTAAGGTCAGAATGAACTGTTGTCATCACATCTGACATTTGTAGGAAATGATATGGTATTTTCTGAGGTTGGACTAGATGATCTCTAAAGGTCCCTTCCAACCCTACCATTCTATGACTCTCTCATTCACAGCTTCCATTTGAGCTTCATTACTCCACTAGAATTCTATCTGCATTTTCAGAGTATTTTCGTCCTTTCATTTTGAAAATACAGAGTACCTGGAAACCACAGGAACGGATAGAAACAAGAATCATGCTTTGAGTTAAAAGAAATGCAGAGGAAATTTGGAGGAGTTATAACTTCATAAGTGAATTAAATATTTGCCCTGTATTGACAGTGTGTCTGGGGAGAAAGAGTATTTTGAAAGGAACTGAGGTCTTCTCATTTTCATCTAGGCTGGTTTACAGTTTTGTAGTCTCTAAGCAGGAACACGGCTGATTTGTACCTGACGTGTTCCAAGGGTTACATATTCTTATTCCTTCTTCCCAGGGAGTAGTGAATATCAGTATTAGGCCTTACCCTATATTGTTGTTTAATGTGAGCCAGCAAGAAAGTATCATCCAGCTGCTCGCTCACCCACTCCTACCAATGGGGAGAATTTGGAAAAAAACAGTGAAACTCATGGATTGAGATAAGAACAGTAATAACAAACAAAACAAAACTAAACCAAAACACAATATAATAACATTATTTTAATTAAAAGAAATATAATGGAGAGAGAAATGAAAGCCAAGGAAAACAGAAAAAACATGATCAAGTGGTTCACAATGCAATTGCCCACCACCCATTTCTTGATGCTAAAGTAACAATCCACAAACCCTCCTTGTCCACTGTGCCCAGTTTGCATACTGGGCATGACATTCTGTGGTCTGGGATATCCCTTGGCTCTATTAAATTTCTTCACTTTCTCTATACACAAAATTCTATTCTCAAGTCATGAGAATGAAGGAGAAAACATGCTCATATAGAAATGCATTAGAAATGGCTGCAAGTCAGGTCTCCTGCTGATGCTGGCCATCTTTGTGGAATGCAAGGATGTTTTTAACAAAGTTTCTGTGATAGTCCTATATTGTAGGCCTGAGTTTCAAAATGCTTTCCTCTTCTTTTTCTGTCTCTGTACTGCTCAGGCTTATGCACCATCAGAAGAACTAACATGTTTAACTTTTAAACATGTTGTTGAAATATTCAACAAAGTTTTTCCCACTGATTGTTAATGCTGTATCAAAATAGGTTTGAAATTGCTTCATAATCTCTTACATAATGCTGTCATCTTGTTCATATCCCTGATGTTGTTTCATCCTGATAGCTGTCACCAGTAGGAGGCTCAGAAATGTGATTGTAACCATTCTCAAATGCATTTTAAATAAACTTCAAATATTATTCTTGGGGAGACATTCTTTCTTATGTTACAGCATTTTAGATGGAAAACTAATAGAATGTCCCATTAAATCCATCCCTTTGTGTATTACAACACAAATAGTCCTCTTCTTCCTAAAAATTGGATCATCCTTAAAATAGTTGCCTTATGCTGGAGTAGGGTTAAGGAGCTAGAACACTAATTCTTGATATGTATTCACTTCTTGCATTTAGATGATTCAAGGATTCATTCCTGTGCGGTATCTTCCATTGAAGCTAACTGTGGTGCAAAATCATCCACTTGTAACCACAGAGGAGTCTGACTGAAATCAAGGAGCAACACCCCTCACACCACTCCCCTCTCCCCTAGTTTCAGTTATCTGATGAAGGGATTGGTTCACATGGGATTAGGAGCTCTTGCTTCATCTGAGTTAGTTCTATAACTTCAATAACGTCTTTCCACTTGATTAGCCATATCAATTGTGTGAGTGTGCCTGGATATAAGAATTCCATGCTTCTTTGGAGGAAAAAAAAAGACTACTTCTTCAAAAAGAATCCAGTTCAACCTGCTATGACCTGGAATACACATTGAAATAGCAACTGTCTTTTGCCAGTTAGGAAAGTGACTTAGATAAGGGCAGGAGAATTTTTCTAGAACATATCCTTCAAACTCCAGCGTAAGAAAGTCACTGAAGCATGTACTAGTGCCTTTTGGGACCTGTACATGCTTGACTGCTCATGACTCTCAGTTGGAGGATGGTACAAAATCCTTGCATGTTAGAAGTTGAGTGGTCAGGGGAAAGAAAGAAAGGAAAAGAAGCAACAGGGACTCCCCTTCTCACCACTTCCAGTTTGGCAGTGTATTTAAAATCCAAGAAAAGAATGTAAGCACTGAGATACTTGTGCTGCTTGCCGTGCATCAAGGCAAGGGTAGCTTCTTTGAGAAAACACTGCCATGTTTCATGGCCATCTTATTTCCTGAATCAAAATCTATACAGACTATTTTGAAGTAGTAGTGGGTATCTGGAAAGTTATACATTCCAGTTTGGGATGTCATGGGAAATATTGATCTAAGAAATAAATGAAAATGCTGTGGTCTGAAAGTGAAATTGTCAGAGAGGACGTTTGGAGAAAGTCCATGACTGCAGCAGCAGCCAAGGAGAAGGATGACTGTGTGTGTAGATAGACTAATCACAATTGTCTCTCTAGGACCATGATAAAGACATTTTTGTCAAAATCTTGATTGGAAAGCTTTGGCATTTGGTCAAACTTTTGCATCTCTAGTCATTTGTTTTGGCAGATTGTTTTAATTCAGTGACTCAGCTGTATTAGGCATCTCTCTGAGTGTGGTTAACTGCTAAGTCTAATCTGCTGCCCACAGATTCAACAGGAAGACTTCCTTCTAAATTTGTAAGATGGTGGAATGAGCTACAACCAGTCTAATCTTCTCAAAAGCTACAAACGTCTACCTAGCTTCCTGAACAAATACACAAGCTTATATGGGACTCTTCTTGTTGCTTTGATGTTTATCTTCTGTATAAAACATTCTTTCTCTTTTCCTCTTTGATACAGTGTGTCGTGGTTTAGGCCCATCAGGGAACAAAAGACCACAATTAGCCTCAAGTACCCAAGACTTCAGGATTGCTAAAGGGCAGGGAGAGCTTAATTGCCGCTTAAGGTGCAGGACAAAACAGACCAGGCTACTCGGCTTGGGGAAGAAAACAGAAAATAATTTAATACCAACTAAAACATAAAACCCAAAACAGAACTAAAACAAAACAACACAGAATG
>WBNH01011832.1:63096-95580 GCA_013401255.1 Urocolius indicus
TGCCAAAACTTGCAGCTCCTCTCTGCCTCTCGTGTGGGGCTGCTCTGCGGCGCACAGGCTCTCCAGCATGTCCTGTGCCATGACCACCTCCCCTACACGGTCTCCAGCCCGTTCGGGCGCACTCACGTGAAGCTGCTGCTTCTGCTGGCTCTCAGTTTCGCCGTTGCCATCCATAGGTTGCAGGGGTACCACCTGCACTCTCACCACGGTTTGCAGAGGGGTCTCTGGTCTGATGCTTCTTACTTCCTCCTTCTACGACTGTGGGGTCCGCATGGTCGTCTTCATCTTGTACCACCCTTACACCTCCTGCCTGGCACCTCAAATTCCCGTCCCTAAATAGTGATCGCAGAGGTGCCAGATAGGCCCAGCCGGGCCGGGGGGTGGGTCTGAACCCAGGAGTCAGGGGAGAGTCTAAAATACTTTTACCGGGTCTTCACTGCAACCCACTCCCCCTGTTACCAAACAAAAGCAACTCCTTGCTAAACCATGACACAGTGCTTTCCTTTCTTTGTTGCTACTGTATTGATTAAAGTACATTCAGCTTTGTCAGTGCAACACCTGTACCTACCAGAATTCCTGTCATCTAGAAAAAGGGGTGTATTGACACTATTGGAATGTGATGGAAATTGGATTCTCGTTCCTGCCTCACTCTTTTTAAGCTTACCATTATGCAAGTGAGTATTGATTTATAGGACTGGGGCTATAAGAACTGAAAAATGCTTTGGAAATTTTTTTGAGATATTCTTTAGAGATATTTGTTGTTAATAATAAAAAAAAGATCTAATCGACATTCATGATACAAAGCTGAAAATCCACACATTTGTTTTAATATTGCCTAAAGAGAAAAAGAAATAAGGATTTTTAAAAATAGCAGTGAATTTAAAAATATTTTCAATACTGAACAGTTTATTCTATGTCACTATATTTCAGAGATCAATACTTGTTATGATTTTTTCATCTTGATTTCAGCTATTACAGAGGAAATTCACAGAAAGGTTTTATTAATTTAGAGTTACAGTGGACTTTCCAGCTCCAAAAGAATTTTGTTTCACTGTTAGCCCACTGCTGATCATAAATGCAAGCTGCACCCTCAAAACTGACTCCTCTCTGCACACTGAGAAGGAAAGCACAAAAAGTTCGCAGGCTTATTTCAGCTATGCCTATAAATCTGTCTGGAAAGGATTCTTCCCCTTCAGCAATACTGTTGATTAATTAACTAGCACAAGTCTCGGCAACAGCTCAATCACATCAAACAAGTGGTGTCACATTCCTTTCCTAAATGTGATTATTGCAAACATCCATGACACAGCAGCAGGTTCCTTCAGTGAGATCTTTTACTGCTGCAGAGATGACAGAACATTTGCTGCTTTCATTTACTATCAGGAAAAATTTCAGCTGTAAAGCCAGAGGATGCATATACAGTTTTAGGATGTGTTGGAAACTTATCTGCACTATTAAGGATCACAAATTCAAATGTATGCAGTATCAGGCTGGACTTACAAGATAGGATTTTTAGAGGTTATGTTTTATGACTTCTTAAAGGTGTGATTCTACTGCTTACTCTTGTCTGCTACTACTTACTTGCAAACACTAACTTCTCCTCACAAATTTGCTTCAAGTGCACAGGGCAGATACTCACCACAGGTACTCCTCATGGCTTCCTCACTTTTTGGTACAGCTGATACTGGCCTCACATCTAATTCTCCAAATGCACATATGTGGGAAGAAAGATACCCATCCCAAGAACTTACAAATTCAAGAAGCTGGGGTTAATTACAATTAAATGATTAGCTCATAGTAATATCACTGGTATTTGTCTTTGAATTCTGAACTGTTGTGCAGCATGTCCTCCTTCTGATTTCAGCATATACTGCTGGAAGGTCACATCATCATTTACAAGGAAAGTTTCCCTTAAGACCTTGATTATGGTGCTGGGACTTAAGAAACTGGATTTTAATACAGATTTTTGCTTGTGTGGGTCTCCTACCACTGCCTGGCTGAACACAACTTGTCGAATACAGGAACTAACTCCAGAGAGCCAAGTGCTTACTGTGTGGATGCAGCTACCAGTGACTTCTTATTTTTCCTGATCTTGTGTCTTCATGATGCTTAAAAAATTTTATCTGTTGCTGCTGAACTTGGTGACAGTGCCCCTCGGAAACCCTCTGCTTATCTTTTAGTATACACTAAGGGCCATACTAGAGAAACAGAGACAAAGAAAGTATGCAATCCCAAGGTAAGCCTTATAGAATCATAGAAGGATTTTGATTGGAAAAGACTTTTAATATCATTGAGTCTAACTACGCACCTCTCACTGCCAAGGCACTAAATGCACTACCACTAAACTGTGTCCTTCAGCACTTCATCCATATGTCTTTTAAATATCTCCAGGGATGGCAACTCCATCACCTCCCTGGGCAGCCTGTGTCAGTGTCTGGGACCGAAGCTGGGAAGACAACTGGGATTCTGTGTACCCTAACCCAATAGTCTTCTAAGTAAACTGTGTTACAAAAATGCAGCTCTGGTGTCTGATAGAGCTCACAGTTAAAGGATAGAGAAAAAACAGAATGTTTGGGTTTTTTTTGTGTTATAGTAATAATCTTCATAGATGTATCTGTTTCTTGCCAGTATGTTTCTCTGTGGAAGAAGTGCAGGTGTTTTACACTGTGATGTGTAGTAAAGATGTTGTTTTAGAATCTAATCAACATTTTCTGACTTTTATTGTTCTTCTTTTTGTTGGCTTCAAAGAAAGTTTAGGATAAATTTTCTGGTAATGCTGTTTCCATCCTGGATGTACCTGCTCTGGTAATCTGTTTACATCCTGATCCATAAATGTCACACACTGATAGTTATTAAAATTCCTAGAGATAGGATCTGAGCTGCCTAGCAAAGGAACCAGGAGGAGATTAGCCTCTGAGAGTGCAGTTCCAGATCAGAATGTGTAATTCAAGTGGAGATAAGTTACAAAAAAATGAAAGGGAGATAAATTCAGTTTCAATTCAGAGGCAGCACTCTTACTTCAGATGACTCTAGGAGGGAATTTGTCAGTTAATCAAGAGAGGTGAATTGCAAATCCTCTCAGGGACTGCTGGGAGCCTAGTAATAGGACATCTTGCCTAGATGTATGCACTTTTGGATTGCCCAGAGGAGAGCTCAGCCAGTGAGGACAGACATCTCTGACATGTTCCTGTTTGGTAACTACAGACTTTGGTTGCTTATCACTCAGGGTGCATTTCCCTCAAAGTAGTTAAAGAGCAAGAAATGCTTACATGTCAAGTAGATGTTAACTATTAGGATATTGAGAAGGGCTGGTCACTGATCACCAGTGGAAAGTGGAGGTGAATGTGCAGTCATTCCTGCTGTGCTACTGCAGATCTTTGAGAGACTTAGTTTAGAGATCATCACCTGAGAATTTCGGTCCCCTGTTTCAGTCCCCTGTCTTGACTGCTATACTGAATTGCTCTTTAACCTTGAGCAAGATGTCTTGTCTTTTTTTTTCTTTCAAACCTTGAATATTGCAAACAGCTGGGATTTGTTCCTGTTGCTAGGTGGAGATGTTTCTTTTAGCTGTTTACTTATCAAAGATGTCTTTAGAGTGTAGAGAAAGGGACAAGTACTTGGGGAAGGGGGGAGAAAAGAATTCA
Source organism: Urocolius indicus (assembly GCA_013401255.1). Classification (NCBI taxonomy): domain Eukaryota; kingdom Metazoa; phylum Chordata; class Aves; order Coliiformes; family Coliidae; genus Urocolius; species Urocolius indicus. The sequence continues at coordinate 66,741 of WBNH01011832.1, forward strand.
GCTCTTAGGCTGTACATATGTCTTTGCATTGGCAATAGAGAGTCTGATTAACAGGAGCAATAACAATGTCCTGCAGATATCTAATCTCTGGGCAGCCAGGACTGCCTGTGCAAGGTGTCTTGCAGTGCAGATGAGACAGAAAAAAAAGTAATGTCTTCAGAAGCATGGGCAAATCCAGCCTCAAAGTCAGGTATGCATTTAAAGGGAAGAATACAGAAGCTAGTAGTCTTGTTGGTAGTACAAGACAGCCAAGGAAACTTACTTATCTTCCAGATAACTAGCCGTATCTTGAGGAATTTCAAATACCCTTAGAGAAACTGGGCCATTTAATGATTTTATTTTCTAAAATGATGCTTCAGAAGTGAGTTAGACATTTATTCTTAAGGGAGGAGACCAAAACCCAAAGGGATCAAGTTATTTAAGTGCCTCCTCCTTCTTTTGTAAATGCTACCATTAATCCCTTGGCCTCAGTCTCCAAAGACTATAAATATACTACTGCATACCTTCTTCCTGTGAGGTCTTGGCTTTACCACAGCTAATTCATTCCTGTGTTCAAAGCACAGTGGGTTGCAAAATTATGATTATTAAAGACAGCTATTAGAGAGTGTTTTGTCCTTTGAGAATATTGATTTAATCACGTCTCTGTGTATTTAAAGTCTGAAGCGATATGATGTGCAAAGATCAATTTATTCTGTGTTTGTATCTAATGAATACTTATGGAGTCTTCTCTGTTCTTTTTGTAATGAACAAAAATAAATGTTTTTAGATGGAAAAGAGAACATACTTGACAAAGGAATTTCATCAGACCATGCTGCATCATCTTCTAACTTTCTTTTTACAGATATACTGTTTTCATTCTTTTTCCCCATCTAGATTCTAAACAGTGCAGAAATTTTTTCCTACCCACCAGATTCTGTGAAAATAAAGTTACTTTTTTAAAAATCAAAATACCGACATGAGATTTATTGTAATTCTTACTGTTCCCTGAGGGACAAATATTTGAACTTCAGGGTATGTTCCCTAAGGAGAAAAGTGGTCAGAAGTTTGGTCCTTCTCAATTAACTTTATGAATTAATGTCATATTGATACTGTTGTATCAGTGTTGTCTTGCTGGAGAGCAGCTCTGCAGAGAGAGATCTGAGAGTGCTGGTAGATAGTAAACTAACCATGAGCCAGCAATGTGCCCTCATGGACAAGAAGGCCAATGGCATCCTGGGATGCATCAAGAAGAGTGTGGCCAGTAGGTCGAGAGGGAGGTTTTTCTCCCTCTCTGCTCTGCCCTGGTGAGGCCTCATCTGGAGACCTGTGTCCAGTTCTGGGCTCCCCAGTTTAAGAGTTATAGAGAACTTCTGGAGAGAGTCCAGCACAGGGCCACCAAGATGATCAGGGGACTGGAGCATCTTTCTTACGAGGAAACGCTGCAGGAACCGGGGCTGTTCATCCTGGAGGAGATTGAGGGAAATCTCATTAATAATTACAAGTATTTAAAAGCTGTATGTCTAGAACATGAGGGAAGCACTTTTTTCTGTAGTGTCCAGTGATAGGACAAGGAGTAACGGACATAAGCTGGAACACAAAAAGTTCCACTTACTTAAACAGAAGGAAAACTTTTTTTTTTAAGGTTTTGGTTTGATAGAGGAGTAGAACCATAATTGTGAAGGAGACTGCTGAAGGAGGGTCCTGTGGCTACTTGCTTAAAGACATGTGTGATCTTACATGAATGACCAGGAATGCCTTCCTGTACCTTATTCTGCTCAGGGAAAGTTTGCATGGAGAATGAAGTATACCAGTGAAGTGCAGAGTAGCTGTGCCTTAAAAGTTGAAGATCAAAATTTCTGAGCCTGGGAGTCAGAAACTCACCACTTACCTCAGAGACACCAATCATCCACAAAATCCTCTTTAGAAAGGAAAATAGATGGTTACCACCTCAGTCTGTAGAGCAGTTAAGGCTACTTATGTGCATGTAAGACACTTATGACTATCACTTGTGTTACTCTACTCAAGGGTTTTTTATATCAAGGATTTTGATTGTGCATTGCTCAGAAAATTCCCTTTCTCTTACTCTTGACTTGCTTAAGAAGGATTCATGTTTTTGGCCTTCATTCCACCAAAAATACATTGCATTGTGTTGTATTGTCCCTGTATCAGCTCTTTGGAGGAGCAGGACAACTGAGAGTACCGTACTCTGCCTTCTCTCCAGATGCAAGTTTGCTCATGGCTAAGTTATTGTGTTCCTCTCTGCCCTTGTTCTGTGTCTTGCTACAGAGTACCATTAAACTGTATGTTTCTATAGTTACATATCTTTCACATCTTTCATGTAATTGTTCTTGAGACTGAGTCTCTGTTGTGTTTTAAACCCCTATGGCAACAGGCAAACCACACAGCCTCACTCCTCCCCACCTAGGCAGGATGGGGAGGAGAATCAAGTAAAACCTTGTGTGTTGAGATAAGGACAATTTAATAGAGTACAAGGAGGGAACAGCCATAACAAGAGGAAAGGAACACACAAAGTGTATGATGTCCAGGGTAACTTCTCACTGCCCACAGCCCCACACAATGCCTCTGTTTCCCGGCAAGCATGAGGTCACCATGAAAGTCAATAGCTTGGCCACTGCCGTCATGGTCTCTGGGGAAAATTAATTCTATTCCAGACAAACCCAGGATAGTCCCAAAAGAAAAGAGATTTATAAAAGAAGGGCATGTGTCCAGTTTAGCATGCTCAGAGACTATAAAGTGCCAGCTGGAGTTAAAACTAATCTTCATGAGATTCTGCTGTCCTTCTGGGACAAAAGTTACCAAACACATATGTATGGTCTTGTTAGTAAGGATGTAAAACCAGTATTGCTAGGGACTCATCTTTTTCAACAAAGCCAATTCAGTATGCTCTGAGATTGCAGAGAAATATCCTTATTTGTTGTTGCTGGCCAATGCTGCCTTCTCTGTGGTTTATGGCTCAGGCTGAAAGTTAGCCTGCTTGTTTTAAGCTGTTTAGTTCTATATCCAGGACTTCATGCTTCCCTGTGTAAAGGGTAGGCAGATTTAGGAGATGATGTCAGACCTCAGTAGAACTGGTACAACTGTGGCACAAATTCTCAGACCAGTTTCTGTGTATGCACAGAATTAGAGCTGATGTAGACATCTTGTTTTTCAGAGACTAAAGGAGAAGTTTATGTTCAACCCAAGCTGAAATCAAATTTAAAAGAGACAAAATGCCACCAAATATCTCTACCTCCTAGTCCCATTCTCCTAACATTTCCTCAGTTGTCAACATTGTTTTGGCCAGGTTTCCTAATAACAATTTAGATCCACCCTTAAAGAGAAGATTTGAAGGATTGAAACACTCTCTTGGGAAATGAAAAGTACTTTCAGGTCCAATGAGAGCTGATTTGCTTTTATCAGACTCACTGCTCTGTTGAAATAAACTGGAGCATGATGTTGCAAATTGCATGTTAGAGTATTATTACCAATAATGTCAACGCTAATTCTGTAATCTTTTTTATGTTATATTAAATTAACTCTAAAAAGTGTAGAACTCTGTTATATTCCCCAAAAATAGCAGACACTAAGATATGCACTGCCTCAAAGGTGTTACAATTTTTTGTTGAGTGATAGTTTATCTATTTGAATACTTCCAGTTTTATCAGTGAAAGGATATGAGAAAAATCCTGCCTTTAAAATATGTCCATAGTATCACAAAGGCTCTCAGATCTGCTGCTTTGTGCAGACACTTTTGAGCAGGACACTGTAATTATGTTTTTTGTCGAAGTAATAGTTTCTTTGTATCTTAACCGTTTATCTGAAACAATTCTTACTTCTGCAGCCTGCTGAGTTTGTGTTAGCAAACTTGCTTGCTTTGTGCAAACATATAGATGTGACTTGAAAGATAGTTTTAGCTTCACATTTTGATGTTGGAATGATTATCTTTTACCCATATTATATTGTATGGATGTAACCCTTTTTTAATATTAAATTCTTACATTAGATAGCTGAGGTGAGTAATTGTGGGCACATGTTAAAGTCACTGTTGAGATGCTTGTAATTAGCTAAATGCACTGCAACCTGCAGTAGCAATATAAAGCAGGTACTTAGGAAGCTTTGGAATGTCCAACTAGTCTGGATGTAGCTGACGCTTGTCTGAGGCACCTCTCTGAAAAGACATAGTTCATGTCTCAATGTTTCTGGACTACAGATCTCTTTAATTTGAAGGAATAGTGAATGCTGAAGCAGAACTAGAAAGTAGGAGAGAACAGCCTACAACAATTAGTGACTTTGAGTTCAAAGAGGTCAATGATACTATTCCTCTTCTACAGAAACTAGTAGGTAAAGTTTCATTTATCACCTTAATTTAATAATAAAACTTCCTGCACCGTCTTTAACCAACACAAAACTCATAAGGTGGAGGAAAGGGATGTAGCATTCACCTAGCTGAAGTTACTTTTTCTATAGAATTAATGGAGCCAGGAAGAAATTTTAGTTTACTAGTTATTATTGTTCCTGCATACTACATTTCTATATGTAAAACAGACAATAAATATTTTTCAGTGTTTTATTCACTGAATGTTTGCAGAAGAAAGAGAGTTTCACTATGTCATTTGAACAGATAGAGTTGCTGTGGAATCCATTCAGAATACCTGAAAATACCTGAAATTGTTGTTCAGGCAATTGATGTAAGCAGGGGTGATCTTAAATATAAGTAACAAGGTAGCTGGAGAACAGTGGTTGGTTGACTTCATCGTTTCACAGAGCTGAGCTTCTTAAATTTGACTGAAACTGAAGGAAGAACTGGAAACACTGCTGAATTTGGTACATTGGGTATATGGCAAGAAGACCTCATTTGCAGACAACAACGATTCGTAAAGGAAGTGCCAAGGGATTTGTCTTTCTTTCAATTATGGTTTGCTTTCTGTCATCATTATTTGATAGTCATGGGCATATCTGATGCTATTCAGGATTTAAAAACAAAGAGAAATGAGTCTGAAGTAAATCTCCTTGCACACTGGGGAAGTTCAGAATTGGCTTCTCACCAGGCTTGCTCTTCCTTTTGGATATGGTTGGAGAACAAAATTTCCCTCACAGGAAAATCTAAATGTTTTGAGACTTCTTTTCAGCATACATCAGGATGAAAATGAATCCCTTGACTCTATTTGTTCCCTCTCCTCACCAGCCATGCTGTTCCTTACCTCCCTTCACTGCTTCTCTGCATCAGTCACTGTCTTTTCCTTTTGCTTTCAAACAAGTTGATGTCTCTCTCATGCTACCTTATGAAATAACCCCTACATCCCATCTGCTTCCATCACTGTCATTTCTTCTCTTGTTCTGCCTCCCTCTGTGTTTCAGCTCCTCGAGCAAACTGTGCCATGGTATATTTTTCTTAGCTGTTCATTTCTATGAGCACATTGCATCTGTCTCCTACTTGCTGTGTGGGCTTCCTGCTCAACACTGAGCTCCTGGCTGCTCTTCATATTGAGCCTGGACTGCCTGAAGCTCTAGGATAAAGGCCATGTTTCACAGATTGGTTTCTCATTGAAAGGATGAATTTTCTGTTCATCAGAGATGGAATTTATGTCTGAGAGTGCAAAGTTGATACTTCTTACTTTCTCCCTGCTGCACAGAACCAGAGATTGAGAAATGCCCCTAAAAGTCTTTGTCCCAGAAATGCACTAGACACAGAGGCTTTAAAGACATCTGATAAGAATTTTATAGACTCATTTTCCAATTGCAAATGAGAGATGGTACAGGATATAGGTATCACCCTACATCTTTCCTGCCCTGATTTTTAGGAATATTGTCGATGTTGTGGTTTTGGTGCTTTGTACTGAATGCCTGACCAAGACTGCTGGGAAGGTCATTGGTTTGTCTTGGTGCTGTCTTGCTCTGTGGAATGTTTAGTGGGGTTCTCAGGCGCTTTCTGGATATGTGTTCCATGATGGATAGTGTTTACAAGAGAAAGTCAGGGTTGATTCAATTAAATTGTTCAGTTCTCAATCCCTAGATTCACAGGTAATGATTTCTAGTTGTACTGCTGGCTGCTGTTTGGACATGAGGCTTTGACTGGAAGAGTCTTTTTCTCCAGCATGATGTAGACTTCCCTTTAAAAAAAGTTGTTTTCACTCTACTTCGCAGGCTGAGATGGAGGAGTTCAGCATCCAATACCTCCTGGGTTTTTTTCCATTTTCATTCTTCCCAATATTTGTCTTGATTCTAGCAAGATGGACTTCAGTTCTCTCATTGAGATAGTTGCAATTGAGGACTCTGCCATCTCGTGGTGGTCTTCTTTGTTGACTGTTCCTTTACAGGGAGTTACCCCTCTGTCAGAGTAAATCCAAATTGTGTTATACTTGAGTGCTCCATGAAGAAGGCAAGACTTAACAAGCTAGATGTTGGATAAAGTTTGTATTATTCTAACCACATTGCAGTTCAGGAGCTGAACTTTGAGTGAAATAGCATGTCTATTTCTGCAGTGACTTCTGCTCAGGAATGTGGACAAAATCACCTCCTTTCAGCTCCTAAGTTTTAGCTTCTATACCATTTTTTTGTCCCTCTGCCTCCAACAGCTCAACTTTTTTTTCATAAAGAAATATTTTCTGCAGTGTTGCTACAATATGTATCAGAAATTTGAAGAAAGCCCATAACCATTTTTTCCTGCCTGATATTCTTGGCACAGTGACATCATAACCCCTGTGTATCCTGTCACTAAAACAAATGTATGAAACAGTTCCACTTCTCCTCTTTAATTGGAACTAGCTTGTTTCAAGGAGCTGAAGAGGCAGACTACTCACAAAGGTTAGTGTGAAGAAATCTATCATTGTCTTGCAGGATGTTCTAAGTGGGTCTCTTGAGTATCAAGGTCAGAGTTTATTTAGCAGCAAGTTCTACTGGTATGAATCATCCATAGCGTTTCTTACACAATTTATCAATGCCTGGCAATTATACTTTATTCTCTAAAGAAGTCCTGTATTTTTCTCAGGAAATGGTGCACATTTTTAACTCTTCAATGTTCATTCCATGTATAATTCTTAGTTTGTTTAACACAGAAGAATGGATACTAGACAGCCGTGTGAGCAGTTGATCATGTTTTAGGTCAAAAGTCAACTCTGTAACAAAAAACGGACTTATTCAGAAGTTGATTGAGACAAGAATAATTTTCAGCAAAATTCTGTTGTTCTTGATTTTCTGTGCTTTAAACAACGTGATCTTGGGGTAATAGGATGTATAATAGCTTTTAAAATTTCTAACGAGGGGAAAAAAATCCTTATTTTACACAGGAGAATGAAGTAATTTTTTTCCACCAGCTTAATCCATGCTTCAGTCAAACTGATGAACTAAGTATTTCTGAAAATTTGGGATGTTTTTTGTAAGTTTGGTGAATGAATTGAGAAGAATGAACCTCTATTAATCACCAGACTAAGTGTGGCTGGGCTTTCCTGAATGAAATAGCTCTGAAAATCCAGCTGCTGGCACCTGCTGTCTCTAGAAATGAGCTAATGCACTTGAACTTAGAATGGATCCAGTAAGTGCCAAACACGAGCAGTAAATCATGAACTTTATCAAACTCAATAGCCAAGAGGGTTTTCTACAGTTAAAGAGTACTGAGAAACAGAGCAGGTAATAAAGTTGCAGGCTGCATTTTGCATGCTTGTAATTGCTTATCATCTTTCTAGAATAAGCAAACCCAACAACCCAACAACAACAACAAGGCAGAAATCAAACACCTAAAGAAACCCAATGCTCCAAAACCAAATCACACAAATAAAAATAAAATCCCCAACAACCTTACATATTGGTTACTGAGTAGAGACACTTTTTTTTTTTTTTAAAAAAAAGGGTGGTTGTTTATACAAGGAATATCCATTTTCACTCTCTTCACTTATTGGTAGGCCTAGTACATAGTTCTTGTCTGTTACACAGTGTGCCTGTGAGACAACTCTCCCAGGCAATCTCTGTGCTTTGGTGGAGTGCTATGATCTGTAAGGGACATGGTGAGGATGCATGCAGCCTTATGTCCCATTTCTGAAGGCACACAGTGTTTTTCATGTACCCGTCCAATCAGAGCTTTCCACAGTTTCATTAAACACTTCATTTCTTGCTTCTTTGCTTTTAAACAGCACCAAGAGAACATGACTGACCCACAATACTAACCAGCTGCCAAATCACTTTCCCCAAATAATTTCTTTATTTACCATTCAACTGACATTTCAAGCTTCAAAATGTTTCTTCACGATTTTCCCTGCAGTCAGACAGTCTACCTATTTCCCTTTTGAAAAAAGCTCCAATTCCTATGTCACTGAATTCCAGGAGCTTGGTCTTCGGTGCAAATAATAAAAATACCAACACTCCCCGTCTTTCTGTGGAGTGTGTTTCCCAACCTGTGCCTTGAGCTGTAGCTGAAGTTATCTGTGGAGAAAGAAACATTGCAGGTTAAATTGTGTCTATATATAGTGGAGAGGTTCTCAATCCCATAGAACATATATAGTTATGATCGATGCAGCAAATACAGGTATGAAAATATGGAAGTGACCTGTCATGTTAGTGGCAGTGCTACAACAGTCACTCCTATCCTTGTGCCAGCCTTAAAACTGGACCCAGCTGAAGAAACTGTTGTACACCCACAGTCAGGGCAGAGCCAACATTCAGACCTTTCTATCAGCATGAAGCTGAGAGTAGAGTTAAATTGACAGCAGAAAACTCTGCCCTGCACTTAAGGAGCTTCTTTGTGTTCAGTAGTAGCAGGGGGCTATTCTGCCTTCTGATCTTTCCTCTGTTATTTGGGATTCACAGGAGTGTTGCTAGGCTTTGGATTCAAGTGCAGCAAGCCATCCACAGCTACACTTGAATTTGACTACAGGGTGAGAAACTCACTTTTATATTCTGCTGTGCAGATTATGAGGGGCTTTGCTGAGAAGTAGATGGGGTGCGAAAGAGAAATGTGGGGAAGCTGACTGTAATTCCCTAGTTATCCAGTGAGGATGTCATAAGCTATATAGGAAATAACAGTCTCACTGGAGCAAAAGGAAATGGAGAGAGAGTCAAGATGCATGAGTTCTCAAACCTACACATCTCTTTAATGTAATCATTTCACTTAAGCCAGCACAGATGAATATGTCTGCCCATGTCTTTTGGTTGAAAGTGGCTTGGTTCAGTTTGGAGACATATATTCAGAGCTGATTTGTGAACTGTGCTTGGACACTCACTCTTTTTTGCCTACACTTTTCTGAACAATGTAATTTTTCATCAGAAGTAAAATCAAACTGTTACAATGAGTGTATGTTGGCAGACACTGGACATATTTTCTCTGTACATAAGTTGTGAAGTAGAAATAGCGAGTTAGATTTGACAGATTTATCACCAAGTCTGGAGGCAGTCTAAACATGTCAGTATAACACCAAACCTGCTGTAATTAGCCTGGCCAGGAAGAAGAGTTTGTTTTCTTTGACTCCATGCCATGCTGTCAGGGTAGCATTGAGCTAACTATTGAGCTAGCATCTCCACAAGGACTGTGTTGTGCAAGTGAATGTGTGCAGGATGAGAGTTTAACAGCATGGAGATTTGTTTTGTGGGGTTTTTGGTTATTTTGTTGGGTTTTTGGTTGTTATGTTGGCGGTGGTAGTTTCTGGTTTTTTTTTGTTTGTTTGTTTTGTTTTTCGTTTTTTTTTTTTTTTTTTAATGTCATATGGTCAGTAATGCAGAAGGAAAAGTCTTTTTAGTGCTCTTGGTTTCAAAGCTTGCTATGGACCTTGTTCTCGTCATCAAAACTGAAGTACCCTTGCTGAGGAAGCAGCAATTTAAAATGATGGTGGATCAGGTGAACAATGAGCAGTGCAACAGAAGAAATCCTCCCAATCTCCTAACTTCTTCTTGATTAAGTTTTCTCTCAGAGTACTAATAACTGCTTGAAACTGTTCCTACTGATCTGTAAAATTTCCTCTCTTCACTCAGCTGCAGCCTCATAAAAATTCAGTGAACTCTGAGTTATCATAGTTTCCCTAGAGAAAAGAAATCATCTTGACAAATGTTTAATTGAAATGAAAAGTCACCTTAAATGCAATTCATGGTCACCTGGAAGATCTCATCTACTTCTTTTATGCAATATTTAACTTCTTCAGGTATTCTGTGGACAAGCCATTCCTACAACATTTTTCTTAGAGTAGATAACATTCGGTGATGGCTGTGGAACGTAGCTAGTATATGCTTTCCATGGCAGGGAATACGGAACTTCTGCCCTCTTCCACTGCTAAATCTCTGAGCTTGCCTATTTCACAGACTCACAGAATCCCAGAATCTTAAGGTTTGGGAGGGACCTTGAAAGACCATCTAGTTCAACCCCCCACTGCCAAAACAGGACCACCTAGAGTAGGTCACACACAAACTCATACAGGTGGGTTTTGAATGACCGCAGAGAAGGAGACTCCACAACCCATCTGGGCAGCCTGTTCCAGTGCTCAATCAACCTCATAGTCAATAATTTTTTCCATGTATTTCTTTGAAATCTCTTACGTTCCAGTTTGTACCCATTGGCCCTTGTACTATCATTGGATATCACTGAGAAGAGCCTGGTTCCACCCTCCTGACACTGGTCTCTACATACCTCAGCCTTCCATCGTAAGGGAGATGCTTCACTCTGTCATCTTGATGGTCCTGTGCTGAACTCTCTCCAGCAGCTCCCTGTCCTTCTTGAGCTGAGGGACTCAGAACTGAACACAATATTCCAGATGTGGTCTCACAAGGGCTGAGTAGAGTGGGAGGAGAACTTCTCTTGACCAACTCACCACAGTCCTTCTAATATTCCCCCGGGATGCCATTGGCCTTCTTGGCCATGAGGGCACATTGCTGGCTCATGGTCATCCTGCTGTCTACCAGCAACCCCAGGTCCGTTTCTCTAAGAAAAACTCTACTCTCTAAGACTTCATTCCCCAACCTGTACTGCTACATGAGTGTCCTGGGTTTGGCCAGGTGTAGTGGGTTTGGCCAGGATAGAATTTACCCAGCTGCTGCTGGGGGATCGTGGCCAGGCTATTCAATCCCATGTGACATCATGCTCGGGATATAAGGGCAGCAGCTGGGCTGGGGTGGTGCTGTGGCCAGTGGGGGAACTGCAGTTCTGCTGGGCTGAGTGCTGGGCTGAGTGCTGGGCTGAGTGCTGGGCTGAGTGCTGGGCTGAGCAGTTACATTGGGCATTGCTCCTTTTTCTTTGTCCTTTGGCCATAGTTGTAACTGCCTACTCATTGTGGTGTTCTATTAAACTGTCCTTATCTCCACCTAGAAAGTTGTACAACTCTCTCTTGATTCTCCTCTCCAACCTGCTGAGTTGGGGAGGAGTAACTGGGTGGTTTGGTTATTGTTCAGTTAGGGCTAAACCACCACAATGAGGTTATTCTTTCACAGATGCAAGACTCTATAATTGCCCTTGTTGAATTATATTATATTTTGCCCTGCCCAACCCTTCAGTCTGTCCAGGTCTTGTTGAATGGCAGCACAGCCTTCAGGTGTGTCAGCCACTTCCCCCAGTTTAGCATCATCAGCAAACTTGCTGAGAGTGCCCTCTGTTCCCTCATCAAGATCTTTAATGAATATATTGAATAGTACCAGTCCCAGCACTGACCCCTGAGGGACTCCATTAGATATAGGCCTCCAACTAGACCCTACCTCATTGATCACAGCTCTCTGCCTTCTTCCCTTCAGTCAGTTAACAATCCACCTCACTACCTGATCATCCAGTCCACACCTTCTCAGTTTTGCTGCAAGGATGCTGTGTGAGACAGTGTCAAATGCTTTACTGAAATCCAGATAAACCACATCCACTGCACTACCAGCATCTATTCACCTGGTTACATCTTCATAAAAGGCTATCAGGTTGGTCAAACATGACTTCCCCTTGGTAAAGCCATGTTGCCTGCTCCTAATGACCTTCTTGTCCTTTAAATGCCTGGAGACAGCATCCAGGATAANGGAGAGTGGTCTAGTAATGACTTTCGCCAGCTTCCTCTGTACCCATGGGTACGTCCCATCGGGGCCCATGGGTTCATGTACATCCAGACTGCTCAACTGATCCTTAACCCAGTCCTCATCAACCACATAAAACTCCTTCTTTAACCTGACTTGCTCTGTAGTCTGGAGCTCCTGAGGACAGTCTCCAGCACAGAGGCAAAGAAGGCATTCAGTAACTCTGTCTTCTCCATATCCTCTGTTACCAGGGCACCTGCTCCATTCAACAGTGGGCCTACACTGCCTCTTTTTATCTGCAATGTATTTGAATAAGTCCTACTTGAGGTCCTTGACCTCCATTGCAAGACACAACTAAAAGGGGCTTTAGTTTTCCCAATTGCCTCTCTACATCCTCTGACAACAGCCTTATATTCATCTCAAGTGGCTATTTCTTCCTTCCATAATCTATATACTCTCTTCTTCCACTTGAGTTTGCCCAGCTGTTCCCTATTTAGCCATGCAAGTCTCCTGGCTCCCTTGCTTGATTTCCTACATAGTGGGATGGTCTGATCCTGAGCCTGGAAAAAGTGATCCTTGAATAGTCACCAACTCTCTTGGGCCCTTTAATCTTCTAATATTCTGTCCCATGGGTTGTAGCCTAGTAATTGCTTGATTAGGCCAAAGTTGGCCCTGCTAAAGTCCATGGTTTTGATCCTGCTTGATATTCTGTTCCTACCACATAAGAATCTGAACTCCACCATCTCATGGTCACTGCAGCCATGGCTGCCCTCAATCTTTACTGCTTCAACCAGAGCCTGTTTGTTTGTGAGTACAAGAACAGTAGATCTCCTCTCCTAGTTGGCACATTCACCATTTGCATCAAGTTATCAGCTATGCACTGAAGGAGCCTCCTGGACTGTAAGTGGTTAGCCATATAGGTCTTCCAGCAGATGTCTGGGTAGTTGAAATCCCCCATGAGAACCAGGGCCTGCCATTTTGAAGCTGCTCCCTTCCACCTGTAGAAGGCCTCATCAACTTCCCCATCGTGATCAGGTGGCCTATAATAAACACCCACAACAGTGTCACACATGCCAGCTTGACTCTTAACTCTAACCCACAAACTCTCAACTTTCCCCTCATCCTCACTGGGACAGAATTCAGTACATTCCAGCTGCTCTTTCACACAAAGAGCAACTCCACCACCTCGCCTTGCTGGCCTGTCTTTCCTAAAAAGGACATAGCCATCCCTGACCACATTCCAGTCATCTGAGCTGTCCCAGCACGTCTCTGTAACTGCTGCCAGATCACAGACCCTTGCCCATACACAGACTTCCAGCTCCTCCTGTTTATTCCCCATGCTATGTGCAAGGGTGTACAGGCATCTCAAGAAGGAAGCCAACTAGGTAGGGTTCACCCCCGACACTGGTTTGCCACCCTTAGGCTCAACTCTAATGAGCCAGTTTTTATCCCCTTCCCCTTTCAAAACTAGTTTAAAGTCCTTTCTATGAGCCTCACCAACTCATTCATAAGGATCCTTTTACCCCTTTGAGACAGATTATCTCATCTATCACCAGACCAGGCATCATGAAAATTACACTATGGTCAAAAACCCCAAAGTTGTATTGGTGGCACCAGCCTCTGAGCTGCTCTTTTCCTTATTTATTCAGTTTTCCTCACTGCCACAAGAGGGATGGAGAGGAACACTGCCTGTGCTCCTGGGCCATCTAGCATTCTTCACAATGCCCTGAAGTCCTTTTTAATAGCTTTTGAACTTCTCTCTGTAACCTCATCAGTAGCAACCTGCATTAACAACAGCAAGTAGCAGTCAATTGGCTGCACCAGAACAGGGAGATTCCTGGCACCATCTCTAACCCAGACGCCAGGGAGGCAGCAGACTTTGTTCTTTTTCTACCTTCATTTCTTTAATCAGGGGAATTTACAGGCCTAGATGTTACTTCCCTCTCTCCTCCAAGACTGTTTTGTGAAATATTGATAACATAAAGTCATTAATCTATCTGGGGTTACTGTGGGCTCAATATTTTTGTTCCTAATGCTCTTGGGCTGAGATAAAATTCAACTTCAAGGAACGTCATGTGTATTCTAGGTATATCGTTGACGCTGCATATTAGAGAGAGTTGCATCCAGATTGCTTAAATAATTTGAAATCACAAACTTGAATAAATGACTAAAGAAATGGTCAATAAGTTCTTATGAAGGCAGTACTTGCTTTCTGGGCATAAAAAATCCCCTCTGCAAGTTAAGGTGAAGATGCTGCTGCATGGCCAGCCAGCTACTCTATGAGCAACACAACAAATGGGTTTTACTTTCCTATTGCTTTTGCATTTGTGGATTCCCTAGCATGAATTTACTAGTCTTTCCTCCATGGAAACATTAGTGCTATTTTTCTCTCCTCTAGGAAAGCCTTTGCTCACAGATCTTGAAAATCTGTTTCTCTATAAAGCCTCTCTTAGATCTTGTTTAATACATCCTATCAGTCAAGAAGCTATATAGAGTGATAGGTACAAATCCTGTGATTGCATATTTCTTTACTCTTTACGACATGGAGCAAGAAAAGAATACATTATAAAGAGATCGATCAACTTCTTTGGCTCAGTGTGCACAAACAGAACCCAGTGTCTATGTAACAATATATTTTTGAAGTATTTGTGTTATAAAACTGTAGAAGGGAAAAAGGCCTTATTTTGTTATTTGCCTGTTTCTTTCACCACACGCTGAAGTTGGGGACTTTCATTCCTAAGAAGCACACATTTTGATGATATTTTTCCAATTCTACTGAAGCCCCAGGGAAAGTGCATGGGAGACTATGACTGACATTAGGTGGAAAAGAAGCAGATGAGTGTCAGCTCTTGGGTGAATTGCACAGATGGAGCCTATTTGACTTCTTGAATGGAAGGTCTAAGAAGGTGTAAGCACCTTTTAGTTGAGTTTGCCATGAGTTTTCCAGATGGATTCAGCCTTCAGGCTGCTTACTTATTTTTCTCAAGCACTGAATCTTACGCTCTGACTATACAGTCTCTCTTTGACCAGATGCATAATTTGAATTTCACCATCTGCAGAATATATCTTGGTTTAGCTGTCAGGCGCTCTAAAAAAATAATTTCTCTAGGAAGTAAAATTTGTGAGGCATTGGATTTTTTTGTTAGACCTTTTTAAAAAAATAGTTTGATAAAGCTGTAAATGTTGCTAGATTAATGTTTTGGATTTGGTCATCTCTTGTCTCTACTCTCGCTTGTCTTGCTATTGCTACTGTCTCTTCTTATTGAAAATAAGAAAAAAAGAAAAGTCTGGAAGAAATAGTCTTTGTTGTATTATATTCCAAAACAGTAATATTTTTTTTCTCCCTCTCACTTTTTTCCCTTTAAAAAAAAAAAAACAAACTTCTTTCTGACTAATTTTCAAAGAAATACTTTAAACATTTGTAATGTGTCTAATAATGAAATCTAGTGAACATCTCCCTCATCTCATGTGGTTTTTTTTATCTGCAAAGAAAGGCACAGCAAGCTGCTTCTGTGTTGTGTGCCTCCACTCTGGGTTCAGGCACACAGGAGAGAGTGAGTCCCTTTACCCTCTCTTACCCAAAGGTAAAGCCCTGTGTTGGAATCTTCCCTAGTGCTACATGTTACGTGGATCCGCAGTGACTGCTCAGTGGGCAACATTCATGTTTTCCCAAGAGAAGTGCAGCTGTGGCAGTCTGTAACCAGATAGTGTTGCTGAACCAAAGTGCTATGAAATCTCCATAGCAAGGGAGACATCAAAGCCTGACGCAGAGGAAACTGCAAAACCAGCCTAAGCAGGTACCTTCATCTTTTCTAAGGCTTGCTGTCTCCTGAAGACTTAAAAAATACAATAGTGGTTCCTTAGTCCTGAGCAGAAATCTGCAGACCTGATTCAGTCTCCTTGCTTACGCAGGTGAGGTCCCATAAGCCAGGTCCATTTAGTTTGTTCTTTCCTAAGCTTGGCATAAGAGCAGTGTGACTCTGGGGAAAAATGGTAAAACAGCCTTGTCAACTGTCTGCCTGTAGGCTTTGTTTACTAGCTTCCTGCCATGCTTATTGGGAGATATTTTATATGCAGCTGTTGCATTTCCTTCTCAGTTGCTTCCTAGCAGGTCTACAATGAAGCTGTGAATGCAGAGAATTAACCCTGTGTCATCCCACTATGAACATTTACTCTCTCCTACAGAGTATCCAGACTAGCCCCACATCTTTAGTTCTGTGTTATGTTCTAGAAGAACTACTCCATGTAGAAATTAAATGACTTAACTACTATTGAGAAGTCTTAGGAGCAAGTGCAATTTAAATCAGTTCCTCTTCCTCCTCATTTGCTCCTAGTACCTCATCTGTTCAGTATCTAAAGTAAACATAGTGTGTTAGTGTAGGGCATGAGGAATTGTGCTGTTCTGTGAGATATCAGAGATGTCAGAGCTTTAAATAGAGTCTTATCTCTTCACTCTACAGTCTTTTAGACTGCAGAGTAAAGAATGCTTCTCCTCTATGTAATCTGGCTTGTCTAAAGTGAAAGGTCTTCTGGAAGATCATCTTTTCATTTTGTAGTGTTTTAAGACCCTGGAAAGCCTTGTCCTTCTGTGATGATGCTTGAGAGAGGATTTCCTCTATGCCAGTGGTATATATGTCTTTCTTCTTGGCATCTATATGCTGCAACCATGACAGACCCTACCTCTCATGGAACTGTCCTATGAATAGCTGCTGTAACATGGATATTTTTAAACTGTATTCCAGACAGTTTGCAATCGTGAAACATTAAGCATAAAAATTTCTTTAAAGACATAGCTTAAGCAGTTGTATAGTGTAAGTAAACTGCTCTGAAGATAGTGAAGATAAAGTGAAGCAGAGAATGCTATTGTCATCTGCTAATCTAGTAATATTTTGCAGTTTGTTTTTTGGCTCGATCAAGATTCTGCAGTTGTCTTTGCTCATCTGTATCAATGGTTGGTATCAGACTCTCCTGTTACGCAACACAAATCACTAATACCTCCCCATTCCAGGGAAAATGTGCAAGTTTATTGCCCTGCAGAAGGAAAAATAAATTAACAATGCTGACTGTAACTACAGTGAAACACCAGGGAAATCAGCTTGCTACGAAAACATCTGTAAAGGAATTATCTTGCCGAGAATCAGGTATAAGAATTGCCACTTTAGTACATGACTAGTTTTGATGAAAAGCTGAATTGCTGAATAGCATTTCACATATTGTGAAGTAATATAACATAGTTCTAATGCAAACACATAAGTTGAGGGCCAGCTTTATGAGATCTACAGTCCAGATTCTTGGATACTTGCCTACACAGAGTTGAGCTTACCATATGCAGCAAAACTCCAAGTCCTGTGGTTATGAAGAGGAAGACTTACACTGCAACATCACAAGAGTCAGAAGGAGGAGGACTTTTGTACTTGAAAATTGATGGGACTGCCTGACTTTTGGGAGGAATGAAACGGCAATGATTGAGCCTGAAGTTGTTCTTCCTTTAGGCTGACAGAGAGAAATCTGGAGCAGTTGTGTGGGACTTGCAATCTCACTGGTTCCAATGGGGCAGTGCTCCTAGCTGGGGACCTCAAATGACTTTGATCTGTGCTCCTGCTGAAAACCACTTGTACCTGATCTAGCTGTAAACAAGTAGCAAGGCATTTGTGGTATGGAACCGAGAATGAGTTTTAAGGCTGGTCAGATTTCTCCTGTTTGTGCCATCACTATGGAAACAGCTACTATGTTTGCTAACTCAGTGGATCAAGTAGGTGTGGAGAAACCTTTAGCCTCTCTTCATTTTATCTTTTTAAGCCACTGGAGGAAAAGGAGATAACAAAACTTGTATAGAAGGAGGTAGTAAATAGGATATTGCTGCCCAGGGCTCGAACTGGACTAAAATGAACAGACAGTTTTAAGCAGTTTTGCAGCCTTCCATATGAAGTATCATTAAAGCTCTGTAGGGCTTTTTTTCCTCTGTCTCACCTTCCTGGGACGAATTGCATATTGACACAACCTGGAAAGTGGGGATGGACACCCTAATGCTCTTATGCATGCTCAGAAAGCCCCAGAGGACTACAAGCTCAAATTTAAACTGGTTGCAGGTTTCTCTGTAATATGAAGCCTAGATCATTTCTAGAATTACTTCATTTTTTCCCTTTGACAAAGTCTGTGGTATTGCAAGGATTTTAGAGATTCCTGATCCTTCTTCGTTCTATGCTACATTCTAATTTTTGAAGTTTTATTGTGTTTCATGGTGAAGAAGGACCTAAAGTTTTATGTATCATGTTTTGAGAAATTTACTGGCTTGTGAGATTCAGATGGCAAGGAGAGACAATCTGGACTGATTTTTATTGTGGGCTCTGTTCAGTTTGGTATGTATTATGTAGATGCTTTTGAAGAATTTGACTTGATGTCTTAAGCCTGATTTTATGCTCCTTTGAAAGTTATACTGTTGGAGCATTGTGTATGAATAAATATATAAATTTCAGAATAAAATCTCTGCCTAGAAACATCCATGTCCTTTCTCTACAATGTGGCTATGCAGAATTACATGATCTAAACTTCTAGACTAATGAGTAGTGGTGTGACTTTGCTTGAGGCTTTTTATTGGGCATTATCTTTTAATTTTCTGTTTGAAGTCATCAGTTTTTTAAAATGATTTTAAGTAGTCATGAAGTGCTTCATTAGAGTGTTTTCTTCTTAAGAAGCTTTAGTTAGATTAAAACTGAACTGTGCCTATTTCTTATTATCCATTTTTACCTTCTTTTTCCTAAATGGACTTAATCTCATGTATTTTTGAGGTTTAGTATCACTTTCATTGAATGCTCTTGAATTTCTGACTTAATTCAGTGATTTTCTCTTAATGACCATGAAGAGTTTTGCTAAGCTGGAGTGCCATTAAATTCAAGCACTATAATGTTTGAGCCAGCAGACAATGGGAGAAAGCCTACAGGTAAAAACTAGAATTGGAAGTTGGACAGAAAGTATAGGCATTCATTTGAATCCAGTGAAAACCAGCTGGAGCCAACATGATCCAAAGTGATCTAAAATCGGTCATTCACTGAAGGAGAGAATGCCAAGTCTTTCAGGATTTATTTATTGACCTGGGGTTCAGCTCCACATCGTTCTTTTGAAGTCTGGTTACTATGTTGCAAATAAACATCTTAGATGTTGTAAATATGTTTTGAATAGTTGCTGTTCAACTGAAGAAAGCTCAGATGGCCTTGGTATACTTGACATATTCTCTTCCTACTGATCCTGGCAAGAAAACCCAGGCAACTTCTTTCACTGTCATATCTGTACTCATCAAAACAGAAGATCTGGATTGGATAGAAGGAAAAAGTATTGTTTTCAGGATAAATTACATTTTGTCTTAGGACAACCTAAAACTTCTACTTGAAAAAGCCATATATATGAAGTGTTTCCCTAAGCTAAACCCTGTGATTCTCATCAAAGCAAAAGCACAACTTTGTTTTGTGTAATATTTATGGTTTGCAAAACCCACTCCTGTCTTCTGAATGTGATCAGTCCCTTTGATATGATTTAGGAGAGGGAACTAACTCAAAATTTGAGGGCTACTTCTGTAAAGTTCATTGGCCAACGTGCATGAGGGTCCTGCTCACACCAGCATTATCAAAACTTTTCAGTAATAAATTGGTCATATGCTTGGCTTATAGAGATAAGCAGCTTTCTGAGCTGTTTTTATCTAATGTCTTCACCTTATGAGTTTTAAAAAAGGTCTAGCATCCTTCTTCTTCCTTCTTGTCTGACACATGTATCTTAATAAAATTCAGGTAGAGAGCTACTTCAGCAAAGATCGCCCATGCTTAACAAGCTACTGTGCAGTTAACAAGTATACTTCAGCTTCTTTTGAGAGCTTTCAAGTAGAACAATACTTGCTTTATGTTGGACAGCTCTACAAACATTCTGTGTCTTGCATTAGAATCTAGTTAAACTTATTGCATAAAACTGGCAGTAGCTGGGTATCTTTAGGTACTTTAAAAGTAGAGCTAGGGCCCCAGAAAATGCTTTGCTACATATAAAAGATATCAAGTCCTTTCTTTTCGGGCTGCAAAGAGTCAATGGTATTCACTGGACAGCACAACATAAGAAAACATCTCTGATGCTATAAAGTCTTCAGGAGCTGTGCACATCCCACTCCATCTCAAACCTCCTGGGAAGGGGGAAAAGTTTAGCAAGAAACAAAATATAAAATATGGAATATCTTGAACTAGCAGTTATGTTTTGAAGTTCTAGTAGATTCTGTGGCATAGCCCACTGAAGTTGTTGATGGGAAAACTGGTACCTGTCAATCTCATTTGGTCAGAATTGCCTCTGTTTTTCCACACAGGAAAATATCCTGACAAGCTGTCCAGACTTTCAGTACCTCATGACAAGTCTTTTCCTTATAGTCCATGCAATTGTCCTCTTTCCTCGCCTTCCATCAAAATCCACAGACACAGCAATGCATGTCAGGTTTGCTATTGATCACAGATAGGTTCATTGAGTTTGTAGTGCCTCATTCTTTTCCTAAAGCTGTCTCTCTGACACGGTTTAAAGACACATGAAGATTTTGATATTCTCTTGGATATCACATCAGTGGGATTACTTGCACCAGATCGTGTTTGTAAATATGCCAAGCCATAGGCTGATGAATGAGATGTAGGTGAGACATTTTTATTATGGTGAGCTCTGGGGACAGATGCTTTTTCTCCATGAGTCTTGTCTGTGTCTGTAGCCCATGTAAACTGGGTATGATAGAGGGTGTCTAATGCTGTTTGTGAACAAAGCACTGGTGAATAAATTTCAGTGGAATAAATAGGTCAGGGATGTGGATGCTGTACAGATATGTGAATACACTTGGTGCATGGGCAACAATGCCTGTTAGAAATAGTTGATAGCTTTAATTTATAAATGCAACAGGAAAAACTAAAAAAAAAAAATACTGTAGTGTTTGAAATGTAAAATCTTAAATAAGATGTGCCCAACCCATATTGCTTGCTTGTTTTACTTTCTTAGGGACAGCTAAGGGGAAGAATGCTTTTGAAGCCTTTGATTAAAGATTGAGAAAGCACACAATAGCTGAGATGGGCTAAAACTGCTTCAGTTCTTATTCTTCAAGTGTGATCATGTTTCCTTGAAAGGAATTACAATTAAATGCCTCTGAAAGGGCTAAGATAAGAACAGCAAAACTGAGTTTCCTGAGCCTAGTGTTGACTGTGACCTGTGACTTTGGTACTATAGAAAGTGACAGAGTTCATTGGCCATCATCTAAACAAAGACCTGACTAGTTTGTACTAGCTTGTTCTGGGTTGTTTAAAGTTTTGTTTTTCATTGTACTTTTAGCTGTTTGTTTATAGAAATGCTGCAAAAAATTCTGCCTTGTTTGGACAGGCTAATGCTCTCAATGTGCAAAGCAAAGAGGAGAAAAATAAGACAAGAAATGAAAGGGGAGTGAAAGAACCTAGAAGAGAAGAATCTCTTTCTCTGCCTTGTTATGAGAACAGAATTTAGATGAGTCATCCATAACAGGAATGGATAAGCATGACAATGAAAGTCTAAAAAAATGGTTAAAATTGCCCTTTCTCCCTTCTTCCCCTTTATTTCCTCCTGGCATCCCACTCAAGTTTTCTTTTTGACCTCTTCCACAGTAAGGGGGGTGGTAAATAGAACCTGTTTCTAAAGTTTTAGGCTCACCAGTTAAGTGTAGGTTTCGCATATACTTCTAGATCTTTTGTCTGTAGAGTCCATAAAGTTCTTATTCAGCAGCACTGCTATAACATCATATGAAGCAGTATTTTCTGAGCATAGAGCTAATAGAGCATTTTTATTTTTAGGTACTATTTTATGTCATGAGTCATGTTGCAGTTATCCCTTGTACCGTTTTGAAGATAAACATTTAATTGAGAACCTCTGTGCATATCCCCTGCAAGCTGTTCTTATGTAAATAGCAAATACTATTATTTCATAAATAGCAATAAATTCATTAGTTAGCATAATAAGCATATATGGTAATGAGTGTAACGAGCAAAAATGAAGAAAATCTTGAAGCCATCCTGACTGTTTTTATAGTCATGACAGATAATGATTTTGTCATTGGGGAAACTAGTGAGAGAGAAACAAACTTCCTCAAGACGTAGCAGCTGACAAGGTCTCCATGGTTACACTGGCATGAGATCTGGGAAACCATCAAAAGTAGTTTCTTACTGGATCGTAAACTGGCCTAGGGGAGTACTCTTATGACTTGGTTTGGGATGGTATAGAGTTAGTCTTCCTCCTAGTAACTGCTACAGGACCATGTTTTGCGTTTATGAGGAAAAGAATATTAATATAGCACAGGAGTGTTTTGGTTATTGCTGAGCAACGCTTACACAGTGTCAAAGCCTTTTCTGCTTTTCTCCCTGCCCTGACAGACAGTGGGTTATGCGACACAGGAAGCTGGGAGGGAGCATGGACAGGACACCTGATCTCAACAAAAGGCTATTCTATACCACAGAATGTTATGCTTAGTATATAAACTGAGAGGAGTTAGTGGGGAGGGACTGATCACTGCTGAGGTATCACTTAGCAAGTAGTGAGGAACTGCACTGTGTGTCACTTGTCACTTTTTCCCTTGCTAAGAATTCATGGATGGGAAGGTTCTGTGAGATCTCAAGACACCATACTTCTCAAAAAGTTATAGTCTATATTAATGCTAGACTTAAGCAAAGAATAGCAAGTTACAGCTGCTCTTAGGTGTGGTGTGTATCAGAATCCCTGTATAAGGTTTTCTTTGAGAATGTTAAGGAAAAAGAGAAAATAGCCCCTTTTAAAAAGGCATTGTGATTTTTATTAGCATTGTCTGAATTGCCTCTTCTCTAATGCATAAACTTGGAAAAAGTTATTCTGAGTATCACCTGGCTGAGTTTGAATTTCAGGCAGTTCTGAATTGGGTGTAACAGGAGACTGAGCTTGGAATGTACCCATCCTACTTGAGTCCCTGAAGCACTGGTCAGCTGGCTATTTTAAATACAAGTCTCAGTATTTCTTGTCAGAGTTGATCCATCTAGGACAACTGCAAATCACTGACTTACAGGGCCTTTAGTGGTAAAGCATCTATCCATCTGCATCATGGGAGCCTGGTAGCTTCCTTCCCCTGATGGCAAGGGGCCTCTTACCCACTTGGATCCATCTCACATACAGCTGTCACAAAGATGGCTATGGGTCAGAGCTGAGAAGACTCTCAATCAAGCATCTGTAATATCTTCTGTTGCAATTCTCGTGCCTGACACACCCTCAAGAATTCAGACCTTAACAAAGATGATGGTGAGCTCCTCCATAAGCAGGAGCTCTGCAGAGGTACTCAACCTGTTTCCTGCAAACTTGTTTCCAGGTCACTAGAGTTCTACTCAAAGGAAGTGACACCTTTTTGCTAGAGCTAAGCAGGTACAGAAAGAATACTGTGCTCGTGCTGTTCTTGGAGAAGATTCAAATACCATTCAGGTAGCTAATTAAAAATAAATGATGTTTTGCTTTCATCAGTGTTTCACCTTTAAAAAGACACTTAGCTCTTAACCAGGTCACTGTTTCTGACCTTTATAGTAAATGAAGCAATCCTATGTTGTCTTAGAGATTGAGTACGACCTATTCATTTATTTCTGTCAACTCAGTCAAAAAAATAAACTCTCCATAAATGAATTGCACCCTCAGATCAAATTTTGTATGGCTGACTTGTGGAAACATCAGCTATTAGTGCATTGACCTTTTCTGGTGTGTTACATGTGCCACACTCAGTGTTCTCCTCTCCTTGTCAGAAGGAACAGCAGGGGAGGGGAGGTGAGGGGAGGGAGCTGAAATGGGAAGAGAGGGAATAAGCAGGAGGAACTGGAAATGTAGGTACAGATGTAGGGATAAGACCTGATTGCAGTTACTGAGACGTGATGGTACAGCTCCCATGACTGGAGCAAAGCCATGGGTGGCTATGTATTGTTTAGGAAAGACAGGCCAACAAGGTGAGGATGTAGAGTTGCTCTCTATGTGAAAGAGCAATTAGAGTGCATTGAGCTCTGCCTGGGTGGGGATGAGGGATGGGTTGAATCTTTGTGGGTGAAAATTAAGGGGAAGGGTAATGTAGATGATACTGTTATGGGGGTTTGTTACAAGTCATTTAATCAGGAATAAGAAGGGGATAGGCCTTATACAAACAAACTGCCTCATGATCACAATCCCTGGTCCTCATGTGGGACTTCAGCCACCCTGATATTTGTTTCCAAAGCCACTCAGCTAGGCACATATAGTCTAGGAGGTTCCTACAGAATGTTGATGACAACTTCCTGTCACAGGTGACTGAGGAATCAATGAGTAGGGGTGTGCTGCTGGACCTGGTGCTGACAAATAAAGGAGGTCTGGTTGGGGATGTGAAGGTTGGAGGAAACCTTGGCTGCAGTGACCATAAGATGGTGGAGTTCAANAAGCCATGGGTGGCTATGTATTGTTTAGGAAAGACAGGCCAACAAGGTGAGGATGTAGAGTTGCTCTCTATGTGAAAGAGCAATTAGAGTGCATTGAGCTCTGCCTGGGTGGGGATGAGGGATGGGTTGAATCTTTGTGGGTGAAAATTAAGGGGAAGGGTAATGTAGATGATACTGTTATGGGGGTTTGTTACAAGTCATTTAATCAGGAATAAGAAGGGGATAGGCCTTATACAAACAAACTGCCTCATGATCACAATCCCTGGTCCTCATGTGGGACTTCAGCCACCCTGATATTTGTTTCCAAAGCCACTCAGCTAGGCACATATAGTCTAGGAGGTTCCTACAGAATGTTGATGACAACTTCCTGTCACAGGTGACTGAGGAATCAATGAGTAGGGGTGTGCTGCTGGACCTGGTGCTGACAAATAAAGGAGGTCTGGTTGGGGATGTGAAGGTTGGAGGAAACCTTGGCTGCAGTGACCATAAGATGGTGGAGTTCAAGATCCTGTGTGGAAGAAGCAGGGCACCAAGCAGGATTGCAACCCTGGATTTCAGGTGAACTGACTTTGGCCTCTTCAAAGAGCGAATCTCAAGGGATAAGATCCTAGATGGTAGGAGTGGCCATGAGAGCTGGTCAGTCTTCAAGCACCACTTCCTCCAAGCCCAGGATCAGTGTAGAAAAGCACAAAGAAGAAGAAAAAAGTAGAAAAGCAAAAAAGCAGGAAAAGGAGGCAGGAGGCCTCCATGGATGAACAAAGAGCTGCTGGGACAACTCAAGCAGAAAGCAGACTTCTATGAGAGGTGGAAAACAGCTTGGTTTCTTGGGAAGAGTAGAGGAACACTGCCAGAGCATGCAGGAGTGCAACCAGGAAGGCTAAAGCCCCTTCAGAATTAAACCTGACCAGGAAAGTAAAGGAAAACAAGAAGGTTTTTTTTTCAGGTATGTCAGCAGCAAAAGAAATATTAGGGAGAATGTGGGCTCACTGCTGAACACAGAGAGTGCCCTGGTGACACAGGATGCAGAGAAAGCTGAACTACTGAATGCCTTCTTTGCTTCAGTCTTTACGGCCAAGGCCAGCCCTCGGGAAGCCCAGTCCAGCAAGGATAGTAGGATGGCCAGGACAGCAGAGGACTTTCCCTGGGTGGATGAGGAAGAGGTTAAAGACTTGTTGGGCTCATAATGCTCATAAGTCAATGGGTCCTGATGGGATGTATCCAAGGGTGCTGAGGGAGCTGGCCGATGTGTTTGCTAAGTTGTTCTCCATAATTTTTGAAAATTCATGGAGGACAGACAAGGTGCCTGAGGACTGGAAAAAGGCCACTGTCACTCAAATCTTCAAAAAGGGCAGGAAGGACTACCCAGGAAACTACAGGCTGGTCAGCCTCACCACCATCCCTGGAAAGGTGATGGAACACCTGTTATATGTGTTGTTAATACACATATGAAGGAAAAGATTGTTATCAGAGGGATTCAACATGGATTCACCAATGGGAAATCCTGTTTGACCAACCTGATAGCCTTCTATGAGTGCATAACTAGCTGACGAGGTGAGGAGAGAGCAGTGGATATCATCTACCTTGACTTCAGCAAGACTTTTGACCCTGTCTCCTATAACATCCTCATCAGAAAGCTCAGGCAGTGTGGCTTGGACAGTGAGGTGGAGATGAACTGAGTGAGAACTGGCTGAATGACAGAAGTCAATGGTGGTGATCAATGGCACAGAATAGAGTTGGAGGCCTATGGTCAGTGGAGTTCCACAGGCATTGGTTCTGGGGCCAGTCTTGTTCCACATCTTCATCAACGACATGGATGAGGAGACAGAGTATACTGTTGGTGATCTGTCAGAGCCTGAAAATGCTCCCAGGGATTCCTGGGCTCTGAGGAATGATGCAGCCTTTGGAATCGGTGGCATTAGTGGCACAATCACTCAAGTAATGCTTTGTGAATTTAAGTAATGCTTGAGTTTTGAATCTGCTTGTTTAGCCCCAAAGGCCCTGAGTTTGATCTGGCCTGAATCCAAAAGATTCTGCTTGCCATTGACTGGTGCTGTGTGCTGCCAGCAGCTGAGATTCTTCTCGCAGTGGTTAAGGGACTTAAGTTCTTTGCTGTGAATTCTTCACCCACCACATATTGGTACATATTCAACAGAGAGAACTGGAGTCAAATACTTGTCTGACTGTTTGCTGTCTGGGGGTGTGTGTGCTAAGCATTCATCCATCACTAAGAATTTTCTTACCTAGGTTTAGACCTCATCAATAATCATGAGACAGATATTTAAAACCAGGAAGTTCATATTTCTGTTACAATTTGTACATAGATTTATTTCAGTAGTTTTGCAGTGCCTGGGCAGTGTAAGGAAAATTCTCGTCTAGTTATGTCCTAATTTTATTGCTCTGAATCACTTCAATGCTTGTGAGACTTCTTCCCTCAGGAGACCTTCAGGTCACATCTCTTAGCTCTTTTCTGCAGAAGTGGAATTTTCCATATTGCTTATGTGCGTCTGACCATCTTGGTAATGAGCTTTTCTCTGGAGCTGAAATGGCCTTCAGATTCAGTTTAGAGAGGACCGATTCTCTTCTGTGTTTGACAGCAGTGCCAAAGACAATGGCTGATCCCAAGAGAACTGTTTTGATCTTACTGTTTTTCTGCTCTTTCAGAGAAAGACTACTGTGAAGATGCATTCTGGCAAGGATTCAGTGATGTTTCAGTCACTTGAATCTTGTAGAAACCAAAGGAATTTTTTTTCTTTACTCTGTAAGTTTGCAGACAGGTAAGGACTGCAGTTATCTTTGCAGAATTCCTGTTTGGTGAAATAGTAGTCAAGAAAAGTCCATTTCGGAAAGCAAAGGGTGCTCCATCCCTAGAGGGTATGTTTTTTGTTTTTTGTTTTTTTTCTGGACCAGCAGAGCCCAGTTTGGATGTTCTTTCTGGTAGTGATCAATATAAAGCAGATATGTTTAACTATGAATAGCGAGTATGTATGTATTGAGAAAGGGAAACGTTAAGCAATTGCTGCTTGCTCCCACTGCCCTTAAGGACAAAAGCCAGAAGAGTTTACAAAAGGGAGAAAAAGAGATAAGCCTGCCAATGTAGAATCTGGGAAACAAGAGAAACTATAGATTGTCCTTTGACCATACCTTCCCCATATTAATAATTCAAGTGGTGTGAGTAAGCTTTGAAAAAGTCAGTAAATTATTGTGGTTCTTTTAAAAATACCTGAAATTGTTGATAAAAACTTGTCTGCTTTTCTTGTGTGCTGAAAATCATTAATGTGGCAACTACACCTAAGCAGGACAAACTAAACTGTGAGTTGAAAAGACTTGAATTTAACTCTATAGCTCCTAATTGACAGCAAGGGCTTATGGAGTATTGGCTCATTGAATGACATTTTGGAAATGTTTTTTTTTAAATGTTTTTAATTAAAATTAGCATATTATTGGCAGTCAACCCTGTGTAACATTTGGAGCATGACAGCATAGCTTCCCTTTGGTGTTTTGTTGCACATCATATATGGGAGTTCCGCCAGGAAAAGAAGCAGTCTGAATTGAGAGTCAGTGTCCAATGTCTGCCTTTCATTATCTCAAGCTGATGATTTCTTTGGTTGTTATCACTTTTTCTGAGGTTCTGTAGTCAAGCCTATCTAGCAGAGGTATAAAATCAAATTGTAATACTACCTGTAGTAACATTGGGTTACTGGGCAGATGAGCAAGGAGTTTCTGTATGAACATGTAATGCTGATCAAAGTTCAGTGCTGTTTTTTCTCATGAGTTTCTTTACAAAATGTTGCCCTGCTTTATTAAAGCATTCTATTCAGTCCTAAGAAAAGATAAGATACTGTTGGACTAACCTATAGTAATGTGGAGGGTTGTTATTTCAATGTGGTGCTATACTGTATCTAGTTTTCTGCAAATACCTTTTCTGTCTCTGCCAAAAAAATGTGTAAGTTGGACAGGAGAGAGCTTAGAGTATTTACCAAGTGTTACTGGATGCTGATTAGGCAAGACCAGGTAGCTGCTTTAAATTGACTACTGTCTGTTTGAAGTTGTACATGAGTCGCCACAGTGCCTCTGCAGATCAGCTCTACAGTGCATGTGCAGAAAACCCAAACCTCCAATTTCCTAGCCCAAATGAAGTTGATGATCATGAATCTGGAATGTCTACATAAAGAATACTTATATAGTTTGGATAGACTGAGTCCGCTGCCAATGCTCATGCTGTTATTTCTGCTTAGGAAACTGTCAGAAGTGGATTTTCTTATGCAAGTACCTAACTCTAAGAAACTTGTCTAGAACAAATAAAAAAAGTTTCACCAATTACCACTGGCCAAGCAGATTGTAATTTCTTGAATGAGGATCTATGCACATGAACAGCAAAACTTTTAAGCCTCTTTAAATGAAACTGTCACCTTACTCAAAGTACTGGTATTGGGGTATTGTCACATGTAGTAGGCGTCCGGAAG
>WBNH01011833.1:0-35200 GCA_013401255.1 Urocolius indicus
TTTCCCCTTGGTGAATCAATGCTTATTCCCATGATGACCACCTTTTCCTTCATATAGTGATGACATTCAGGATGAGTTGTTCCATCACCTTTCCAGGGATGGAGGTGAGGCTGACAGGCCTGTAGTTTCCCATGTCATCCTTCCTGCCCTTTTTGAAGACTGGAGTGACTGGAGTACTTAGTAAGAGCCAGTTATTAACTCCATTCAGGTCATTCTGTGCATTAATTAATGTTATAAAAAACAGGTGATGATATAATTGCATGTACTAGATAGCAAGTCTGTGGGATACTAGTCTCTTCAACTCTATGGTGGGACTCGGTGATCTTAAATGTCTTTTCCAACCTAAATGGTTTGTTGATTTTTTGATTCTCTATGGATAGGATGAAGGTAAGATACTGACCTGTGCCTGTCCAGAAGCTAGGTGCTTGTGCCTTGTTACAGTTGCTAACTAGTACAGTCCTAAGTTAACTCACTAGTCTTGTGCTACTGTACCATATATAATGCTTTTAGCTCTCACTGTATATGTAGGCTTTGCCTCTTCTTAGGCAAGTTACAGACAGGTTACTTTGTGACCTGTCCAAGCTGCAGGTTATTAAATCTACTCCCTAGACATTAATGCTGCCACCGAGGGAAAGAACGAAGTGAGCCAGGCCCACAGCTGACGTCTCGAGCATCACCCTCCATGCCATAGCTGGGTGCTGTGAATTGGGGTATCAGCAGTATTTTCAGTTCCTTTGGAGGGGTGGTAGTGGCTCTGGAGAACATCTGCCCTTCCTTACTGTAAGCTCCAGGCTGCTAGTCTGTGGGAGGAGGGAGGCAGCAGTTTGTATATGAAGCAGCTGATACCTCATCCCTGTGGTGGTTCAAGTGCTTATTTTATGCTGGTGCTCTGTTTTGTACATAATGTTACAAAGCTTTGATTTAGTGTTGGTTTGTAATTTAAGTATGTTTTAATAACAGAACATAAACTCTTCTCATACCTTTTTTTTCCTGTGATAGGCAAGAAAACTTCTCTTTGCATTATTGTCAGCTTTGTTAATAAACTGAAGAAATAATACAATAATTATAAACTACTAAACACATGTTCTTCAACTGTGCCTGAGAACGCTTTGCATACATTCTTAGTTGCTGAAAAAGTAAGAATACACTTTCAGTAAACCCATAATCTTGCACATTTAGTGGTGCAAGTATCACTGAAAGTCAATGGAACATTTTCCTGATCCTGACCTCCTGACCATCCTCTTATGAATAAAATCCTTTTTCTCCTTCCTTTGAACAGGATATATCATTTATTACAGTACGGATGTGAATGCTGAAATACACGACTGGGTTATCGAACCTGTTGTGGGAAACAGACTGACCCATCAGATACAAGAACTGACCCTTGATACACCATATTATTTCAAAATTCAGGCCCGTAACTCAAAGGGCATGGGGCCTATGTCTGAGGCCGTTCAGTTCAGAACCCCAAAAGGTAAACTCTCACCTGTATCTGTCTTCCTCCTCGTTTTCTGAATGCAACCTCTAGAAGGATATGATATTAGTAGCATAAGTTTTATATTTGAACTGGAAAAGACAGGAAATCAATGGAGTTGGACTAGAATGAAATTGTCTATTGGATTGCTCTTGCATGTAGTAGATACGCAAATGTTGCTGAGCTGTTTGATTCATTTTGTTGTTTCAGAATTACTGGTGGGTATTTGAATCATCTAGTTATTAATGCTGAAGCTCCACGGCCCAACTGTGCTTTTCAGAAACCCAGTTTTTATTTGCTTTAAGATTCTAGGTGTGGTGTGTCATGGCTGCTGCTGATGAGATGGTGTGAAGCAGCAGGCTGGTAAGTCAGTGCCAGTGCCATAGCTGCTGGCGAGTGACTTGGGTGATGTAGTGGGAGCCAGTGTCATACAACAGGCTCTGAAATCCAGAACTGCTTGGTGCTGGGTAATGAATGAAACAGTACCAGATGCATGACAGCTTGAGAAAAAGTGCTCTAGGGAGAAATGAAAAAGTTGTGAGTAGATTACTTAACAATACTTTCTCCATGTTAGCATTGGTGATTAGAAGTGAGAGCTCTAGCTAGTTTACTTATGCCATGTCAAACTTTAAATTCTGTCTCTCACCTTTTCAAGACATGTGATCTGTCTTTTGTTTTTTTCCTTCCCTGTGCTTGTCCCACTAGCTGAATCCTCAGATAAAATGCCTAATGACCAAGGTAAATGAATAGCCATGCTTTCTCTTTTATTCCATCTTTCACATGTTTTGTTTTTCTTGTCCATGTGCTGTTGCATTTCCTAAATGAAACAAATATCTGCTGCTCTGACTGTAAATTAGTAAGTTCCTGTTGTGCTTTTAATAGTGGAAGAGCTGGAAGCCTTATTTGTGGTTTGGATGTTAGGAATATAAAGTGGTCTCTGTAGTCAGATGTCACATGAAGGGACATGCAGGTTGTGCCAGAGCTGAATCATTCTGTCAAAACCAATTTGGATCAAGTAATAGCCCAGCCAGCCTCTGACCATTGATGCAAGATTTCGATACACAGAGTTGGAAGACTCTTCGTTACATAATTAGCACAAGTGCTCTTTTGTGAGCACTGTAATTTTGTGAGCATCTGTAATTATTTTCATAATAGAGGAAAGTGTGTCTGTTATACAAAGCTTTTTTACAAGAGAGATGCTGCTTGTCAGTTCATTCAGACTCCAGATTCTCCTTAAGAACACAGCATTAGCTACTGAAAGCCTTGAGGTTTTAAAATGCTAGGTTGAAAAATGGTAGCTTTGAGACAAAATGTGAGTGTCTCAGGGCAATTTCTGCTTTCTTCCAGGTAACCTACAAGCCCAATAAAAAGGGGAAGAATTAATCTAAAGGGATGAGTTTGGCATTGGCAAACAGCTTAGACATCCCTAAAGGGATGGAGAATGAGGGGTTTTGGTGGTTTTTTTTGTTTTTTTTTTTTCTTTTTAACTTGTTTTTCAGCTTGTTACTTAGAAGGATAGGCTTTTGCCTTCTGTGTACCAACTAATGCTGATACTCGGCGGGGAGTAAACATACATCCAGCCTTGTGTAACAGAGATGCTAGCTGAGATTCAGACTTGTCTATGGGGAAGCAGATGTCAGCATGTTGTCATAAGTGCTCATTCATAAGTGGAAGGGACTAGGGGAAGACTAAAATGTTTTATGAAAAAGTTGCAGTTTTGTGTTCTGCACTGTTCTAAACCTCATTTCAGCAGATAATGAAATCTTCCAAAGTGTCGTTGTCATCCTGAAGTAACATTCTTCCAGCAACAAATTGATTTTCATCAAATTATATAATTTATAAATCATAAAACCTTACATGAAAGCCAGGAGCATTTTATTTCAGCATTCCTGTGAGAACACTCAGAGATTACAAATCATGGCAATAAGGCTGAATGTGGAAAAGGAGAAGGTGAGCTGCAGAGCTCAACAGCCTACTGTGATAGTATCACTGAATTGCAGAATTGTGCCTCTCGGGAAATAGTAGGCAAATTATTCAAGATGGGAAGGAACAAAACTAAAATTAATTGTCTCTCTGGCCTTAGTGGTTCTGTCTTCTTTTTTCTCTCCCCTACTTCATTGTTTTTCTTCTGTGTTAGGCACATTGTATCGTTCCTCCACACACAGATCTTGTACTGGGAGAAGGTGGTAGCTGTTGCTGTTAGGCTTCAAAGAGTTGAGCTGGCCTAGTGAAAAAATAAAGATTAAAGGTGTCTAATCCTACTAAAACTATCCTAAAGTAATACAAAGTTAAATTATGTTGTCTGGCTGCAGATACTTAATGGGTAACATGGAGACTGACAAGCTTAAAAAAAAAAACCAACAATTTCAAGTAAATGTTATTTTAAACTGTTCCTTAATGTAGAAGAAAGTGGAAAACTTCAACAACAAACCTTGTAAGATACTGGAAATAAGGCTGGTGTCCATACAGAGGATATAGTACATGCGTGTGCTTGTTCAGAGTGGCTCACATAGGAGCAGGGGTTATGCTCCCTGTCATGGTAGTAGCAAGCTGCTTCTGAGAGAGGCCATGAGTTACAGTCCTTGTGCCCACAGAATCTGCAGAGGGGAGTCTGCTCACCTATCAGGTTGAACTATGTAAGAGATGAGCCCAGAATTTAAAGGCTAAACTGTTGATCCCTGGTTTCAGTAATTAGATACTGAGAAATATATTAGTCAGGTACCTAAATTTCATCATATTTTTAAAACTGGAATTTGTATCTTATAGTTACCATGTCATTTTTGGAAATGTACAGACACAAGCACCACACAGTCAGTGCCAGTGTTTGAGCTGCCATGCTCTATGAAGCTCAGAAATAGGTCTGTGTGCCAGAATACTACATTCTCCCTATTGCTGCCTTCCAGTGTTTTTATCATCTAAGTATGGTTTATATATGTTGTCACATGTGGGAGGTATATAAAATCAACACTTGGCTGAGGCAGTATTGGTCATTGAGCACAGATAAACAGCAACAATTTGGTGTGTTACACCCACATGTACCACGTAATCTCACTTAGTCTGTGATATCTTGAGATAATAAGATATGCAATAAAGTAATGGAAGAGATAATATTATTTTATGTAATCTGTTAACTTCAGTAGCAACTACTTTCATTTTCTTTCATGGTGTTATTAAGGGTATTGAATTACCTTTGGCCAAGCACAGGTCTTTGCAGAGCTCATTAGAAATATCCCTCATGAATTATGATTCCATAATTATAATTCTTAACGCTTATCAGTTAATTAGTTGTTAATCTTGTTAATATGTGCCACATTGTGCTTTTTTAATTGCTATTTTTAACAAAGCCTTGTACAGTACTCAGTACAATGTTTTTTGAAAGTCTAAATATACTATGTCTGCATAGTTACTGTTATCAACCAATTTTGTGCTCTGACATTCAGTTTGAAGACATTTAGTTTGAAAATAACCTGTTTGCAGTAAAACAGAAAGATGGTCATAGAATGTGCCACCACCTCCGGTCTAGCACCTCTATCCTGATCTTGCCTATGTCAAGCAGCTGCACTATAATGGCCAGGGTGTCTCTTTATCCTTTTAAAATATTGTCAGTTATTTTTATTCCTCTCTTCTGCATCTCTTCTTATGTTCTACTATATCTGCAGCACCAGGTTCAGTGATTCAGAGGATTCACCTCATGTCTTTTCCACCTCTTTTCAGTGCAAGTTATCTGATCATGCAGATGTCAATATATGAAATACAAACTGTTTAAAATTCTGTTAAATTATTTCATTCCTGCTGCAAAATTATTATTCCAGTACTTCAAAAAGAGAGCACGTCTTCACTGAATGCAGTGCCCTCCCTAGGCTGGCAGCTGCAATATGTCTTTTTCTTGATGGGTTTGCCCTGTGATATCTCTTTCTCATTATTTTAGACTACATCCAACTACTTATGTGTACACATGTAACGTTCCTTCATAATCGTGTTTAGGGCTTAACAGTATTCTTGCTGATTTTACCTTTTGCTGATTTTACCAATTGTCTTTATTTTAGAGTGACTAATTTACAGCCTTTGACTTCAGGTTCACGATTTCCATTTGTTACACACTCTTTAACACTTACTGTTTCTTGATTGGAGTGGATTTAACTGAGAAAATCCTTCTCCTGAATGTGAAACTGCTGAATTTGCAAATTTGGGGGGTTTTGTGGTTCTGGCTTTTTGTGCATAACAGTGCATTATGGATTCCTATTACAAGAAGAATGTTGTTCTTTGCATCTTGCTGTCTGTTTCTCCTACTACAGCATTTTTATTATTAACTTTGCATTAGTGCATTTTAATGAAAACAGAAAGGTGAAAGACCCTGGGGTTTGTGTACCTTTTTCAGCAGGAAGCAGTCTGCTGTCAAAGGAGAAATTTTAACATCAGAGGTGAACTTGTGACCTGGTGTCTCTTGCTGGGGTAGCAACTGATCTACACAGTACCCAAATTCTGCAAGAGGAAGTCCTTGTTAGTGGAAAAGAAGGGCAGATTTTCAGCTGGAAGCACCCAGGAGTCCAGTAGCAGTAGCTAAGGTTCTGGAGACGCTGTGTAATTTGCCTCAGTTTATAATAATTGAGGCAGAGTTATGTTTCCTTCCATTGTCGGCCTATAAACATAAAGATTTGAAACATATGATTTGTGTTCCTAGGTTTCACCAAAACCATTTTGGTGATATCTACTTGTCACTTGTGGCAAAGGTGAAATGAAGAGAAAATAATAGGGAAGAGATGAAAGCAATTTTTTATGGATGGGCAAGGACTTAGCGTTACATTTACTCCCTTATTTCCATCATAAAGTAGCTCTTTTGAAGAAGTGGTTCTCAGGGAAGCACAGCTGCTATTCGAAGCCAAATCATGTTGTAGGAGAGAGAAAAGGAGGAAAAAAACCCGCTGATGCTCACAGAGGTTCCGAGAAGTTATGTGTGTTGTTGTGTAGTGTGTGTACATGTATATAAATGATGCCTGTAATGTCTGTCCCCTGTTGCAGCATCAGGATCTGCGGGGAAAGGCAACCGCCCAGTGGACACGGGCCCAGAGTACAAACCACCGCTTGGAGGTGAGTGTCCTTCCAAAGCTCTTCGCTTGAACCCTCTGTCTCTTGGTGTTTCACTGAGTGCCTCCGTATCCTACTGAACATCATGCTTGCCTCTTTGACAGGAGCTTTGTCTCTTTCTGATGATAGTGGTTCCCACTCAAGAACTGGAATTGTCCTTCTGTCAGTGTGGGGGTATATGGAAAAAATATCATCATGCACATTTCCATGTCCATCTTGATAAGCAGATCTTGTTGCCAGTTTAGTTTTAAGTGTCAGCTATAATGCACAAGTGTAAAATTAATTCAATAAGAATGGATTGGGAAGGAAAAAAAGACATCTTAACTGCTTCTCCTCATTGACACTGTGCATTGTGGAAGCCTTGCCCCAAGGTAACACTCCTAAGTACTGTATAAAATGTGTTTCTTTCAGAGGAAAGTGACCACTGTAGAATACTGATACTGATTCATAGGATTATTTGGTCCAAGTTGATGCCTCTGGTGCTATAGTTTTAGCAAGGTCCCAGGTTAACTCTCCTTAGGCTCTAAACTATTGAATATTTTTATAATTGCTATGATTTTTTTTATGTTCGGTAGGGTGAACATGAATTTTTATAGACTGTTGGAAATGGATCTATAAAAAAGCACCATATAGATTTAACAATTGCACAGGAATGCAATTGGCAAATGACAAAAAAAAATAAGTCAGCACTTTGCTTGAAATCCTAGTGGACAAACCATCTTTCTCCTGCTGGTGTGGATGATTCTAGAGGTCTTTGGGCACTCTTTGCTTTTGATGGTGATTTGTGCTAGAAAATAACTGACCCCCCCCCCCCCCCATTTTAAACTGTTACAGGCAGTAATAGTCCCCATGGAAGTCCTACTTCTGCCTTGGACAGCAACATGCTTCTTGTAATCATAGTCTCTGTCGGAGTGATCACCATTGTGATAGTGGTGATAGTTGCTGTCTTCTGCACCCGCCGTACAACTTCTCACCAAAAAAAGTAAGTTCTCTGGGTGGCACATTGCCCTGTCCTACTTTTCTCAATTAATTCTGATGTGAATCTTTTCTTCAGGATGCTTTAGAGTTTATTAAAGACCTAAGAGCTGTAGAAGTTCTCTTCTAACAGATCAGTAATGCATTTTGAATTGTTGTGTTCAGAAGGCAACACACATCAGTACAGCCATGTCATTGTGCATCTGATGATAATGATCTGTTTTTCCTAATCAGTGTTTCAGAGCTCACAAATGTCAAAAGTTTACAGGCAAAGTGAGGCAATGTTTTCATGTATACCTGCACTTTCCTGTCTCTGAGGAGAAATCATTATTTAAAATACTGTTTCTAAATTCAAGCCAATACTTAGAACTGTGGGAGCTCAACAACTCAGGCAGTTTCTCACTTCTGTTCTAAGCGTATACTTCACTGTTTGGAGTAAGTTTAAATCTGTGCATGATAATACCTAGTTAGATAGATTACTGGAGTGGAATGTGAATCTGGTGCTGGACTCCTTACAATAGTTTTCAAAAATCCTAAATATAGGTGTGCATCTGACTTCTTCCTCCATTTTACAGCATCTGAATTAAGGCTACAGCAGCGATGCTTCCATTTATAGGCTCCCAAACGTTGTTTCTGTATGTTCTCTGAAAGAACTGAAGAGAGCTGAAAGCTTGTAAATTTCAAAGTTTGAAGAGACTCGTATATGAAACAGAATTGTCAGAAAGTGATGAAAAACCAGGCTTAGAAGATAATCTCCACTTGCTTTGCTGAAGCTGAACCATCCAGCAAAAATGCAAGTTCTTCACGGAAGGAGAGCTAAGACGTATGAGAGATGGTCTAGCAACTGGGGGTGTGCTTGGGAGGTAGCAAAAGTCACAGGTCTGTGCTCAAGAGACAAACTTAATTTTCAAAGAGCAGAAATTACCCTGGGAAATCCTGCCTTTGCTTTCCCAGTTCCTGAAGGCTACCTCTCTTACAGGCAGCACCCCGCAAGTGGTGAATAACCTGAGTGGCTTTACTGGTTCAGCTGTGGTGCTCAATCCAGATCTAGCTGTGAGGCACCTCCATGAGAGGTTCTGTTCAGTGATATTTTCCAAATGGCAGGTCCTGTCTGAGCCATTTCCAGAAATTGTGCTACCCAGAGGGACACCTTCCTCTCTCATTGCCAGAGTCCAAAGTGAGGGGTCTGTATGTAGGGCAGTGCTGGAGCACTTATGTTTTATTTTTCTGAGATTCCATCATGGCAGATGTCTTCCTTGAAATGTTGGCTGCTGCTGCTATCCACCAGCAATGACAAAGTACCTCACTGAGGTGTGTCTAATCTGCACAGGGGTAAAAGGAATGTTCTTGTCATTAATCTGCAGAGTTAACAATCCTATTGGGATACTTGGTCATTTGCACAGTCCTGTTGTTTCAGGTTGTTTGTAAGCCCTGGAGTACTGGCACAGAATGATTTACGTACACTTCATGTTTCAAATGTTGTCTTCGTAACCATGAGTGCAGGAAATTTCATTCTTGTTAATGAAATCTTAGACTGTAGAGCACAGTTCTACAGCATGTGGCAGCATTTGAGACAAATTTCATGGCATCAGAGCTGCAGAATATACTTTGAGATGTTGGGTGTGCTTGTATGTAAAATTCAAAGCTTCCTGCCCAGCAGATGGCTTTTGCTCAGCTGGATACAAGATCTGAAGAAAATCTCAGTGAAAATGTGCTTTTTTTCAACAAGTGAAAGGAAGCCTACATCTAAGAATGTTTCATTTGTTTTCCTTCCTAAGGAAACGAGCTGCCTGCAAATCGGTTAATGGCTCCCATAAGTACAAAGGAAACTCCAAAGATGTCAAGCCTCCTGACCTTTGGATTCACCATGAAAGACTAGAGCTAAAACCCATTGATAAATCTCCAGATCCCAATCCAATCATGACAGATACCCCAATCCCACGCAACTCCCAAGACATCACCCCAGTTGATAATTCCATGGACAGCAATATCCATCAAAGGCGGAATTCCTACAGAGGTGAGCTAGCAACGAGTACTTTGACCAGGATGTTTAAAATTACATACATTTTAACACATTGTGTGAAATCCTTTATTGACTTATTAACTCAATTACTCCTATTTTTTTGTTGTTGTTGTTCTTGTATTCCAAGTAGGAAATTGGATTTGTGCCTAGTTTGTAAGACCCTCTGCAAAGGATGGGTTACATGTTTCAGTGAGGAAGTGAAGTGCTTAAGAGTTTAATCATGAATTTTTCTCGGTAAAGGCTGAGTAGCAATCAGAAAATCATCTACCAAGTGTTTCATGTTGAGAGAAATGTGTGACATTTTTTCAGCAGTCAAACACAATAAGGTTTTTTATGCTCTAACCAGCTACTGCTCAGCTCATAAGATGTGGATGAGTTTTCACTTGGAGAGTGGTTCACCTGTTAATCCAAAAGGTGTACAGCCACTCACTGCCCAGAGCTGCACTGCTGAAGCTTTGTGTTTATGTTACAGCCTGGAGAATTTCTCCAGTGCCCAATACTCCTTACAGTAACTGTCTCTTTTTCCACCTTCTAGTGAACAATGAAAGAGATGTTTTTATCAATTATGAATCACAGAAGTGCTTACTAACAGGACAGCCCAGAAATAGAGAAAGAAAGATGGAAATCATCTGGTTTGGTGTCACAGAAGTCTTACTGCAATGATAAATAACCTTCAGTGTTTTTCCTTCAGGGCATGAGTCAGAGGATAGCATGTCCACACTGGCAGGAAGAAGGGGGATGAGGCCCAAGATGATGATGCCTTTTGATTCTCAGCCACCTCAGCGTAAGTCAACAGCCCACCTACCAGATGGCTTGAATTTGGGAGCACCCAAACAAGCCATGTAGATCCTATATGCACAAGCACCTGTGTACTGCCTTCCTTCTTACTTCTGTGATGCTGTGATATCTGCAGTGGAAACAGTTCAAAGGTGGCATCCTGAGTCCCATACTGTGAAGTCACAGAGCAAGTTAAAAGGAAAAACTGACTGTGTTTGAGTGAGAAGGAGGCATACTGCAGTGGGAATGTGTTAGGAATATGTCCAACAGTTCTATCTGTCCCAGTCTTCAGCAGCAGGAATTGCAGCTCCTATTCAAGGAGAGCTTGTGTGCCTGGCTGCTTCTCACAGTCTAGGACCCTTGTGCTCTGCCAGTATCCAAGCTGTTAGATAGGAACTGTAGTGTAGAGAGCTGGTAAATCTGTCAGGTTCTTCCCCTCCCCAAACTAAATGATCAAAGGCTTTTCAGCCTCCCTTTACAAGACTGCTACTTCATACTCTTTATCACTTCAGTTGCCATTCTCAGAACCTTTGCTAACTTTGCTACACGCTGCTTGAGATTCAGAGAGGACAGAGCTGCACACAGTACCACCAAGGTCTCACAGAGCAGAAAAGTGTCCTTGACTGTCTTCTCAATCCCTCTCTTGCTATAACTGTATCTCTCAAAACTGATTGCTGAATTGTAACTGCCAGCTAGCTCTGAGTTCAGCATCATGAAGGTACCATTTGGATCTTTTTTCCCTCAGCACATTGAAGGAATGCTAAAGTTGGTCTGCCATCTCTTTGCGTGCTCATTCAGCCTTTCTGGAGTTCCTTGCTGTCAGAACAGCATTTGACTGCTCCAAAGACCGTAATGTTATTGACAAACTGGAAGATTTCTCTGGTTGCTTCTACGTCTGAGTCACTGAGGAAGATCGGTTAAAACCAGTCTTAGGATGGATAAGTGGGGAATCTCCTACTTACTCTCCTCTTCCTTGAAAATTGATCATCAAACCCTTCCCTTGGCTTTGTATGTGTAAACAGCATTCAGTCCATAAAAGAACTTTATCTCAACAGCAACTTAGTGTTTTAACTTTGGAGTGGAGCCTTCTCAGAGTTGTTTTGAACATTTAGCTGCATTATGTTCACTGATTGCCTTTAATGACATTTGCTGTCGTGAAACGCTGAGGTTAGTAAAGAAGGATTTACTTTTACAGGAGTCACACTTGATTTTTTTTCTAAATTACCATGTTTACCTATAGCTGCTGTGATCTTATACTGAAACATCAACCAGAACTGCTGTCCTCACTTCATGGACGGCTCTTCGTGAAACAGTTCTTGACCAGCTGCAGTTTACAGCCCACCCTCTGAGGGCAAACCAAAACCACTATGGGTTTATGGTACTGTGCCAGCAGCTTATGAAACAATTTGGCTGCTCATTCCATAGGAGAGAATAGATCACCATGCAACTAGGTGGAAGACATCCCCTCCTGTGAGCTAGTCCCCTAATTTGAAGAGATGCCTTGGAAGGAGTAACACTTCTCTTATGCAAAGGATACCAAAAGCCTGCAGTATGTACAGTAGCTTTGCTCCACGGTGTGTCTGTTTGACAAATTCATTAGGACATGGATAGAGTGCTGATGGAAGCCAAGGTTCTGCCAGTCTGGCAGATGGCAGACTTTTAAAGAGGAGGATATCTAGTTTGTTACTTCTTCTGTCTGTATTTCCCTGTCAGTGAATGATGATTAGAGCAAAAATGCCAAATAGAAATTTTGTGGAGTCAGTGTAAATGTGTTTATTATTATTAAATACTTCAAGTTCTAAACAATGTATCTAGTTTTCCGATGATGACTCTGAGATGCAAAGGGACTTGGCTAATCCAGAACAACTAGACTGAAACTCTGACTTCAGAACACAAGTAGAAAGTACAAAAGTTAACACACGATGACAGAACTGTGAGGCAAAGTTATAATGTGCTTATCTAGTCTGAGCTTCAGACTGCCCTGAGCACTTTGTTCATGTTCAGCCCTGTAATCAGGTAATTGCTACCACAACTTCTTGTGGCGTTATTTCAGGCCAGGCCATTAACACTTAACTAACTTTTGGCTTTACTTACGTGAAGGGAGTGCTTGGGGTTTTGGCTCCTGCATGTTTTTTTAAGTGTCTCAATGACCTAGTTAACTCAGTTTGTGAATTTCTGTCTGTTTCTTTGTTTTCCAACCTTTTTACAAGAGTAGTATCTTTTTTATTGATATTAAAGTAAGTAGTCAGATGCTCCTTGCTTCCTCCCAGTTTTATGTGTATGACAAAGGAGTGGAGGATGCAGTTTTACCGAGTACGCTGAGTGCTCCACAGAAACAGCATAGCAAAGTACACCTCATACACTGTTACTCAGTGACAAAGATGCTTGGCAGCTTACATCCTCAATGCATAAAGGATAAAAAGATATACCTTTGAGACAAGGTGTACAGTGGTGATAGGAATTTTGGGGAGGTAGTGTATTCCAGTTCTACCTGGAATTCCTTGTGTTCAAGGTGATGTGATAATCAAAGAATCATAGAGTCATATTGGCTGGAAAAGATATTTTAAGATTCTCAGGTCCAACCACCTACCTCACACTGCCAAGCCCACCACTAAACCATGTCCCTCAGCACCTCATCTGTACAGCTTTGCAATATCTCCAGGGACAGAGACCCGCCTACCTCCCTGGGCAGCCTGTGCCACTGTCTTAACAACCCTCTTGGGGGCAAAAGGTCTTCCTAATGTCCAATCTAAATCTCTCTTGGTGCAACTTGAGCCCATTTCCTCTTGTCCTATCACCTGTTAGTTCGGAGGAGAGACTGACCCCCACTGTACTACAACCTCCTGTCAGTAGTTGCAGAGAGCAATCATGTCTCCTCTCATCCTTCTCCAGACTAAGCACCCTCAATTCCCTCAGACATTGCTTATCAGACTTTTTCTCCAGATCCTTCCCCAGCTCTGTTGCCCATCTCTGGACACTTTCCAGCACTTCAGTGTCCCTCTTGGAGTGAGGGGCCCAAAACTGAGGTGTGGCCTCACCAGTGCCCAGTACAGGGGCATAATCCTGTCCTGACCCTTGTCCTGCTGGCCACATTGTTTCTAACACAGATTGTTTTGAGGGTGTGATTTTTCCTTGCAGCACTGAGCTAACTTTTTTATATCAGCCCTGCTGCATTTACCTGAAAAGCCTCTCTTTTATCCTCTCTGCATTCAATACTGCCTTGCCCAGAATGAGCAAACCAGGCACAGGCACAGCTGGCTCAGTGTGGGAGGTTAGCATGGTGCACTAAATGTCAGGAAGGGCTTCTGCTGCCTTGGGGCTTGAGCTTGTTTTTGTGACTTTGTTTGACTTTTATCCTGTTTGTAAGTTCTGAGGGCTTCCAGCTGCAGGTTTCTGTTTTATAGTACATGGGAACATTAATGCAATGTCTTTAGATACTTTTTTGCAGAAGCTACCGACAACTGGCACTGGTACATGAGGCTCTTTCTAAGTAAGAAGGCAGAACTGCTTTGTGTGTTTAAGTCTGTGCCTGAAGATACCTTCCTGTGGCATTTTTTTTCTGCCATTGTAGCGTTCAAATAGTTATTTACCTCTTAAATTCTAAATTAGGATAATTTAGTATGTTTAGATTTAGTATACTTTACCATAATGATGTGTGCCTAGTTAGTTCCAATTGAAATAGGACAATTCTGGAAGGATATTAGGAAGCAAAGGGCTGATTCTTTCTTAACACACCATATTTTTCTTTATCTGAACTTCTGTCTTCCTTAAAAAATTAAATATTGCATCATGATCTTCATTAAGAGATGTTGGTACAATCTACTACTTTTTGACCTGGAAAGCTATATGTGATAACCCAGCGAATTATTAGCAAAATCCATCAGTTTAGTAAACTTTATGGGGATGTGGCTTTCCACTGGATCAGATTTCCCTACTTGCTCAGCAGGTTCTGCTTTGGATAGTATTTCAGAGTGACTACAATTTTCTCCTCATCACCAAGCTTTTTGAAACTGTCTCAATGTGCACGAGTTTTTTTATTGGGGTTGTGAAAACATATGGACTGTCTTTTGTACCTACATGCATTATATTTGACAGTGATTGAAGTGCTTGCTGAAGCAGAGATGTAGAACAGTGGTTTCTACAAAAAAGAATATAAAAGTTTATGCTTGTAAGCTTTTATGCCTGTAAAATCTTCATGCCTCCTACATTGCTGACACTTAAGAGGATTGCTGGTGTTTCTGCCTGCATTTATGATCATGAAGCTTTTGTGGGTGTCGTGGTTTGGCCCAGCTAGCACAGCAGCACCACGACAGTCTCTCGCTTGGTGCCCCCATTCACCCCCACCCTCGTTAAGATGGCGGAGGCCCCAGCGAAATGGGACTAAAAAGATAAGCAAGGTTGTTGTGAATTGAGACAAGGGCAGGGAGGGCTCACTGCCAATTACGGTTCTGGGCAAAACAAACTCCAGTACTTGACTTAGAGAGGAAAGTAGGAAAGTTTATTCTACAAGAAACAGAATGGAATAAAAGCAAAAAGGGAGTAGGATGATGAGAAAATTACAACCAGCACTTTAAGATCTCCCTCCCCCATCCCTCCTTTCTTCCCGGGCCCAGCTCACTGCTCCCGATATCTCTACCTCCTCCCCCCACAACGGCTCAGGGGGGCAGGGAATGGGGGATGTGGTCAGTCTCTCACAGATGGGCTCTGCCGCTTCTGTCTTCTCAGATGAGGGTGACTCCTGGCATTCTTCCCCTGCTCCAACACGGGGTTCCTCCCCCGGGACACAGTCCTTAACGAACTTCTCTGGTGTGGGTTGTTCCCAGCAGCTGCAGCTTCTGCCGACATGGGGTCCCTCTCTCGGGACAGAGTCCTTGGTGAATATCTCTGGCGTGGATTCTTCACCGTGGTTGCAGTTCCTGCAGTTACAGGGTCCCTCTCTCGGGACAAGGCCTCTTCTGGGCACAGGTTTGATGAGCTGCTTTGTCGTGGGTTCCTTCCCACAGTTACAGCTGTGGATATTGGGTTCCTCCTCTGGGACATGGCCTGCTCCAGCCATAGTTTTAAAGAAGAAAATCACTGCCTCTGGCTCGGGGTCTGTAGTGAAGTGAATCGCTGCCCCTGGTCTGGGGTCAGCTTTATCAAAATGAGTCGTTGCCCCTGGTCTGGGGCCAGCTGTATCAAAATGAGTCTCTGCTGCTGATGCGGAGTCTTTAAAGACATGAAAATAAATCTCAGCTTCACCAGTTCTTTCCACAGAATGCAGGGGAGTCTTTCCTCTGGTACACCTGCTCCTCTCTTTCATCACTGACCCTGGAGTCCGCATGGTTGTTTCTCTCACTGTTCCTACTCCTTGCACC
Source organism: Urocolius indicus (assembly GCA_013401255.1). Classification (NCBI taxonomy): domain Eukaryota; kingdom Metazoa; phylum Chordata; class Aves; order Coliiformes; family Coliidae; genus Urocolius; species Urocolius indicus. Next base: position 15,692 of record WBNH01011833.1, read on the forward strand.
ACCACCAGCCAGAAGAAGAAGAAAAAGTAGAAGCAGGAAGAAGCAGGAAAAAGATGGAGGAAGAAACCTCCTCTTCCGGCTTCTTCTTAAAAAGTGATTGTGGAGGCGTCTAATTGGCTCAGCCCCAGACGTGGGTCTGGCTCAGAGCTGGGGAGAGTTGCAAACAACTTCTTGCAGACGCCATCTTTACAGCCCCATCCCCCGTACCAGAAAAGGCTGTCATGGCAAACCATGACAGTGGGTTATTCTTCCATTTGCCACTTTCCTGCAAGACAAAGTGACATTTTAATCTTGCTTGAAGCCATTAGTTAGAATATCTGACTTCTCACGTCCCCTTGACAGCGATCTCACGTGACTTAAATCTAGGACCTACTGACTACTCAGAGTTTAGTTACACTTCATTTACAAAAGGTTGATAGTGATGTTAGTTTTGTGTTGGTGTATCTTCACGGGAGAGATAAATTATTACCAATAGCTGAGAATCACTAAGTATGTTGCCTCTGATGATCAATTCCTGTATCCTGTCCTGCTGATAGGCTGTTTTCCAGGGAATGAGGAAGGCAGAGGGTCCTGGCTTGTTTAGTCAGCCTCTGAGTTCAAAGTACATGCTCCAGTGGAAGAAGCCTTACCTGAATTCTCTGTTACAGTGATGGATTACTGCATCATGTCATTCCTATAAAGTAACTTCCACAGGCAGCACATCTGGAGAATTTCTGGAAAAGGTTCAAAAGAAAATTGCCATCCACAACCTTTTTTATTTTGTGGTCCTAGTTGAGAGCATATCCCTCCTGTTTTTTCATGTTGAGACTCATCATGTTGATGACTTGAAGCAATACTACACACATTTTTCCTGACAGCTAGCAAGAAGTGAGAGTTTGGTTTGCTGTTACCACAAAAGGAGGAGAGAAAGGATGATTTATATTAAGTAGAAAATGCACGTGTCTCAAACATGGGAAAAGAAAATGGCAAGAACTAAAAAGAGGAAAAAGAAAAAGAGACCTTTGGTTTGAGTGTACTGTGCAGGGCTTTAGTAAGTCAGCACAGATGGAATGAATGGAGCCTTTGGTGAGAGTAAGCCCTACTCTTAAAATTTGTCTGGCATTTTTTAGTTACTCATTTGGTTAAAATATTAAGAAATTCAATTACAGACATGAATTATATTGCAATTTGAGCTCATGTATCTCTTGTATTAAGTCAGAGATTTCTAGCAAAGTGTGAAATATGTGAACCCTGTAAAGGGAGCTGCACTTGATTTTTCTGTGTAGCAGAAAGCACTTGAAAGGTACAGCCAGGAGAGATGTACTGGCCTGCACAGGAGAATGGCAATCTCTGCCTCACTTAGGAGCTTTGTTGTCTCAACATGGAGGGAGCTGAAGTGCTGGAGCACAGTTGGAAAATTGGTATTGAACAACAGAATCACAGAATCCCCAAGTGGTGGGAGCTGGAAGGGACCTCTAGAGATCATCCAGTCCAGCCTCTGCTAAAGCAGGTTCACTTCCATCAGGTCACACAGGAACATGTCCGAGTGAGTTCGGAGACCTCCAGAGAAGGAGACTCCACAACCTCTCTGGGCAGCCTGTGCCAGGGCTCCTTCACCTAAAGACCAAAGAAATTTCTCCTCATGTTCCAGTGGAACTTTTTGTGTTCCAGCTTGTGCCCATTACCCCTTGCCCTGTCACTGGCCACCACAGGAAAATGACTGGCCCTTTAGGTATTTATAAGCATTGATAAGGTCTCTCTTCAGTCTTTCCTTACCCAGGCTGAACAGCCCCAGGTCTCGCAGCCTTTCCTCATAAGAAATGTTCTCTATCACTCTTGAACTGGGGAGCACCGAACCAGACACAGTGCTCTGGATGTGGGCTCACCAGAGCAGAGTAGAGGGGGAGAACCGTGTCATTTTGGTGTGGCTGTGAATCCACAAGTGGGTGTCTCCCACACTTAGCGGCTTTGTGGGAGAAGGGAGGGACGTGGTGCATTTCAGTACATGTGCATACTTGTCTGTATGTTAAGCATTTCTCTGTCTTATGTTCGTTCACAGCTATGATTAGTGCTCATCCCATCCATTCACTTGATAACCCTCACCATCATTTCCACTCCGGCAGCCTCGCTTCTCAAACTCGCAGCTATCTCCATCACCAGATCAACCCGTGGCCACTTGGCACGTCCATGTCTCATTCAGACAGGGCCAGTTCCACAGGTGAGATACCAATTAGCAGAGTGGATTTTGTTTGTAACGGAACAAGGAGTGAAATGTGGAAATCAAAGCCTGAAACTCAACTCGGGCAGTCTCATGGTGTTCCATAAGGGACAGAGCACTGGATTTAAGTACAGATGAAATCCTTAAGAAGCTGAGTTTTCCATCAGTGGTTTCTTGTGTAGATGAGATATCTGTCCTTGAAATATGTGATGATGCCCTTGAAAAATTAAGCTTAGCGTTTTATATACAACTTCAAGTAAGAAAATGCCTTATTCTTCAAGCCTGGAGCCTGGAACATCAGACTCAATGTACGCTGAGCTACTTCATACGATCACTTTTAAAAGCAAGAGAGGTCCAGATTATGCTGCTGACAGCTGACACTAGTTACTCTTCCTGAAGCGCACAGAGAATTGTGTACAGCATTTTTATGGCTCAAAGTACAATAATTTGCAGTATTTTTTGAAATATCTCCAGTGCTTCGAAAAATTCTGAAGCAACAGTATTGTTAAATCACATGTAGGTAATATCTGGAGATGAAGCAAATTCTGAGCTTCTCTAGTTTAAGTTTTACGTTTTAATGAAGGTGCCACAGCCTTCATTAAACAACTGTGTTATTTCCTGTTTCCTTACAAAGACGATTCCTATGCTACAAATATACAGGCAGGTGATGTGTTAGAGGCAGAGTTTTCCCTTGTTCTTTTTATATTGCTGAAGCTCTCACAATCCAGATCTTTTCCTACATGTTATCCAAGTTAGATCATGATGCCCTAAATCCAAGACGCTGTCTCCTTGTTCTCTGAGAAAAAAAAGAGACTCTTCTGTAAGCACTACAGTGACAGATGCTTAACGTGCACTTATTTAAGAATGCTCATGCTGTGAAGTTCTCAAGGGTAAAATGCAAATGCAGGTCTGGGCCACTTGCTGGTTATCTGGGGTCTTACTATGTGTAGCTGTTTCAGTGCAGAACTGTTGATGTGGTATTTTGCTCATGGAATCATTCCGTTCTCAAGCTGATGTTATTACACAGCCATTGCCCTTCACCTTAAACCAGGACGGTTACACAGATTTGGTGTTATTTGCTGCACAGATAATTTGTGAATTCACTTCTTAGCTTTTAACAGGGATCTTGAAAAAGGTGCTTGCCAGCACTATTGCTAAGTTTGCATCTGGCCACAGAGAAGATTTCAGTGAAAGAAACCACTTTGTTTTGTTTTGTCTGCTGTAGAATCTGTTCGAAACACACCCAGCACAGACACCATGCCGGCTGCCTCGGCCCAGACCTGTGCTGACCACCAGGAACCTGAAAGCACCCCGGGGTCTTACCTGTCTAATGCACAAGAGGAGGATTCGGCTCAGAACCTCCCCACAGCCCATGTCCGTCCTTCCCACCCGCTGAAGAGCTTTGCGGTGCCAGCAGTTCCACTGGCTGCTTCCCCATATGACCCTGCGTTGCCAAGCACACCCTTACTGACCCAGCAAGGTGAGCGGGGTCACGATGGCAAGGCAAGAAGGGAAAACGGAGATTTGAAGAGAAAAACATGAGAGTGTTCTAAAGGGGCAGAGAGGGTAGAGTTGAGCATTAAAGGAGATAGGTCAGAGGCAGGAATTAATTTTGGTGTAGTTTTTACAGAGATAAACTAGTCAGAAATTCAAATTCAGCACTCTAAGTTGAAGAGTTCATTTTCCTCTAACAGAATCGTTTTTATTCTCCTACTTTAAAGAGCTTTCTGAATAGGAAAGAACTAATTAACTGAGGCATAACTGTTACGTAACAACTTGTTTTAAGCTTCTAGCCATCCTGTTCACTCGGTGAAGACTGCATCCATTGGGACTTTAGGAAGAACTCGACCTCCGATGCCAGTGGTAGTTCCTAGTGCCCCTGATGTGCAGGAGACCACCAGGATGCTCGAGGACTCGGAAAGCGTAGGTACTCTTAGACTGCCACTGTTTTTCCTTGGCAGTGCTGAGCAACCTGTATCTCTCTGTATGGTATTTGTAAACTTTAATGACATCTGCCCTAAATCTCAACACAAGGCTGTAAATTCAGAGAATAAGCACTTAAGTTGCAAGTACTGGTAGTGCTTTCTAAATCTGAAAATGGCTTAAAAGCATCCTTTGACACCTTCATTCCTGATTGCACAGCACACTGAACAGATGCAGTGCTTCACCCCCTCAGAGACTTATAAACATCCAACAGCATTTTGGCTGAACAGAGGCTGTTAACAGAATGTAATGTTCTCTGAGATTTCCTTTCTTGACTCAAAGTCCATACTCTGGTTTCTGCTAGCCTATCGCAGTTAAGAGAGGAAAGGCAGATTCCAGCTATAGCACGAGTCTTTTCATTCTTTATAGTGCATAGTGCCTAACGGAGCTTTGGTTGGTGACTTGGGCTTCTGTATGCCAGCTTCTGTGCTGGAGATAATACAATCATTATGGTGAGAAAAGACTTTTAACACCATCAGGTCCAACCACTGACCTAACACTGCCAAGCCCATCACTAAACTAAACCACGTCCCTTAGCATCTCATTGACGCATCTGTTGAATGTCTCTAGGGATGGTGACTCCTTCACCTCCCTGGGCAGCCCATTCCAATGCTTAATAACTCTCTCAGTTAAAAAGTTCTTGCTAATGTCCAATCTAAACCTCTCCTGGTGCAACTGGAGCCCATTTCCTTGTGTCCTATCATTCACTACTGGAGAGGAGAGACCAACCTCCCCCTCACTACAACTCCCCTTCAAGGGAGTTGTAGAGAGTGATCATGTATCCTCTCAGCCTCCTCCTCTCTTGGCTAAACATCCTCAGCTCCAGTGCCCTGTCCATCTGGATTTTGCCTGCTTATTTTGATGTAGAGAGTGTCTTTGTTCAAAAGAGCTGAAGGCCTCCAACAGCCAGTCGCTGTTCTGTACAGCTTCAGATGTTGTATTCCTGTTCCTCATGAGTTGTCATGTTTTGCACTCACACTGTGCCTGGATCCCAAGAAAGTCAATCAGCTGCAGCTTCGTATGCATACAAAGTGCCATTGCAAATGGAAAATCTAGACTTTATGCCAAAACGTTTAAAAGCATCATCCCGAAAATGTTGGTAGGGTCTCACAGGGAAGTGTTCAGACTTGCAAGAAAAAATGCAAGCAAATGTTAGGCTGCTTTGGAAAAAGCTTTTAAGAAATGGGAGATTTGGGTGTCAGGCGCTGGAAATGCTCTTTTCCTTTCAAATTGCAACCCCAGAAGTTACTGTATTAGCTTATTGTATCGTTGCTGCTAGAAAGGCTTGTTTTGAATGGATTTTTCTCTTTTTTTTTCCCTCATGTTTCTTTATTGTCCTTTCCTTTTGTCACATTATTTTTGTCACTCTCTAGATTATATTTCTGTATGTGCTAGTCTGTGTGCATGCTTGATTTGGTGCACTTTTGCCTTTCTGTGTAGTTGTCACTCCTGATTTATTCTTTTTCTCTTTTTAGTACCAAAAATATATACTGGTTGATTTATTAACAAACTTGTGGTATTTAAATATAGCCATTAAGTTTCTTTCTTAATAAATTAGTGCAATAGAAAATCACTACAGCAGACTAAATAGTAGTTAAATTATGAGTTTTAAAAATTAGGATTAGGTAGTGATTTGAATTTATGCTACTTGTTTTATGAGAGCCTGTAGGACTGAGTCCGTGTCCTTGTAGCTCACTGCTGTTTGTCATTGGCAGTAGTCAGCAGATAAAGACATGGGACAGACACAACTTTTTGGGTACCGTCCAGTTGGGCTGTTAAACTGGAACATGGCTGCTACCTTCCTTTCTGTTTAAACGAGAGAGAAGGTTTGTATCTAGAAGCAAAGGAAGCAAGATCACAGTCAGGTTTGAGGTCCCACTTTGGGAAGGACCTCACTTCTGTGGCTCACAATCAGCTGAGCTGTAGCTTTAACATTAGACTGTTGCCAGAAGATCTAATAATGGATCTTAAATACAGACAGCAGGAACTGTTAGACGGGAGTTGTGCTGTATTTGCTTTGCTGTTAGCAGAGCTAGTGGTGGAATATGAGGTGCAGCCCAGCATTTGCTTTCTGGGCAAAAAGGTCCAGGAACAGAAGGGTTCAAAACCTACGTGGGACTGGGAAAGACTTGAGCAGCTTAGAAAAGTTTCAGAAATGAACTAGTTATGTTGTCTAGTATGTGAATGTACTAGTTACGTGTGACTAGTTAAGGTGTCTGATAATAGCTATTCTCTACTGTTGAGGACAGTCAATTGAAGCTAAAACTGGAGTATGATGTTTACAAGCGTAATGATTCTCAAAACAATTTTATTGAAGTGATTCCTTTCACCTTTTTTCACAATTGAACTGGGAATATTTTTCTAAAACACCTACTTTGGTTCAAAGGAAGCTGTTATCTTGAAGCAGGAACTGATAGAAGGAAAACAGATGATTACAATCTTAAAAGACAGCAAAACTATGAATCACTATTGCAAAAAGACCCGCACTTAACATAGAATTGTTTAAAATTATTAATTCCCATCAACAAATCTACTTCTGCTTATTCATGTCACGGGGTCACAATCTACACCAGAATCACTGACCATTTCTTCTTATTTCTTAACACGTCCCTCTTCAAAAAGAGCAAGTCTCCTTGTCAATAACTCTTTCTGTCTCCCCAGAGTTATGAACCAGATGAGCTGACCAAAGAGATGGCCCACCTGGAAGGACTTATGAAGGACCTTAATGCCATCACTACAGCATGACCACCTTCACCAGGACATGACTCCAAACAGCTTTGTAAGTCTTGGGACTCCGCCTTGGAACACAAGGAATTGTACAGAGGGAAACATTTAAAAAGAGGAAAACAAAAATACCAAACAGGAAGAGGGACAGCACACAAGAGCACCCAACCAACCAGTGCCCTCGTGCTACTGCTGCTCAGAGAGACCACCTTTGTCATTGTCCTGCAATGAAGTCATTGCCAAGTTGAATTCCACTTAGCCTACTGACATCGTGCAGGATGGGACGTGTCAGGCTGAAGTCCAGCAGCCAGACAAAAGGAAAAAGAAAAAAAAGTGAACTTGACTTTTTGTTTTTCTGGTCAGGTTTTGTCTCGGTGGTGTGATTGCCCTGCCTTTTCAGTGTTGGACATTTGCATTTATGTACAATTTTGTGGTTTTATTTTATCTTTTTTTTATAAAAAGGAAAAAAATATTGTAATCCAAAAAAAAAAAAAAAAAAGAAAAGGAGAAACTGTTTTTTTTTTTCCACAGCCTAGACTGACATTTGACTGCTTGTTCTATTGTGTATGAAAATTCATTGCCAGCGTGGGTTGTTCTGTTTCGGTTTTTATTCTGCGTATACTTACGTCCCCTTCTGGCAGTTAATCCATGGCCTTTTAGGATGCTGCACTGCTCTTTGTAAGCTTTTTTTTTTATTATTATTATTATTTTTATATTATAATTATTAAAAGCCTGACTTTCTCCTCTCATCACTGTGAGATTACCAGTCTGTTTGAATTGAAATGTAATTTGAAAGGCTTGTTTGTCGCTTTTTGTGCAGTTTCGATATTTTGAGTGGGGAAAAATAGGTGGGAAAGGGGAGGGGATCCCGGGGCAGTTTTCATTATTGTTGTTTTATTGTCTTTCTACATCGGCTCAAAAGACTGAGGAAAACGAAAGCATCTTTTGTAACTCCCTTCCTTGTAACTTCAGCATACTGTGTTACCGAATTGCAGCCAGAGTCTTGTTTAGAAATATAAAAAAGAGTAATTCCTCCTGTAAAATAGGGTTCCTTATGTTTCGATGATACTACCACTTATTTTGGCAACAGTGCTCTGTTTTGTTGTGTAGGTTAAAGATAGCATCAGGAAACTGAACTGCAGATTGCGTGCTCCTTCAGCAGTGACCTCTGAGCCCAGGTAGCAGCATGCAGTGCTCAACCCTCTGCCTGGCTTGGGGCCATCTGCACCTCCCAGAGCAGAGAGCTATTGGCCTCTTCTCAGCAGCAGCACACCCCATCATGCTTTTCAGAATACCACATGTCCACAGGATCCTTCAGCAGTGAGTCAGCCCAGTGCAGTTTCTCTAGCCCAGGCCATTGAAACACGAATCCTTCTCTTAAGGGATTCTTCAGATATAAGCAAGGCAAAAATATATTTTTTTACACTTCTGAAACCATTTGAAAAGAAAAACTGTATCAGTGACTCAGGTGCTGTTCATATATCTGTCTAGAAAGGAGGGCAAGTTAAAAGGGAACTTGGATGTGAGGGGAAGGAAAAGGGCTTGTTCTTTTCTCCCAGTATGATTGCCTGGCTCTGCTATAGCCCATGAGGACGAACGGCTTAAAAAGAGGGACTGTGTTTTAGTACAAAAAGCAAAAACAATCCTACCCAGCTACCTAACCAACTTGTACACATTTCAGTTTCTAAAGATGAAAGGAAACTCCAAACTTACTGATGATAGAAATGGAGACTCTTGAGCGGCGGGGTGGCTTGGCAGTTCAGCAGTGACAGCGGAGACTGCTCAGGTAACGTGTGTCTTGGGCATGGGGCTGCAGCCACAATCACCCGGCCTCTGCTTGAGGGCTGCACCTCCTGGAACCTGAAGAGGAGATGTTGTAATCTGCTTAAATTTGAATTAAGAAAACCCAACAAACCCACCTAAGAATTTTGCTTCATTTATTTTCTCCTATCCATTTGGTGAAAGCGCATGTTCTGGGTCCCCATTTTCATAGTCCCTGTCAGCAAGAGAAGGATGAGCCGGCATATTATCCTGGAGAGGAGCACAGCCTTGTTTTGCAGTTTTTACTTCCTTTCTTTTCATGGACCCTTTGTGTTTGCTGGGTTTATTTATTATGTGAGGGGGGAGGGATTCAAATGAGCACCGCAGGCCACCTTGGATATTTGATGTTTGAACTTGTAATCAATACAATTCAGGGCAGAATAAGCTACAGAATATGTGTTTAAATAATAAAATAGGCACCCTGTCTGGAAAGGAGGGGGGTGTATCTTTTCCTTTGCCTATTTTTTACCTATACCCAAAGAAATACCATCATACATACACAGTGTTCTTAGCTGGTGGGTCTTTGTGAATATTACTTATGTATAACACCATGAATGTTAATATTGTCATTGAATTTGGGGAGGGGGAATATTTTTAATGATAAAACAACTGTTCAAAGTTGTTTTTTTTAAGGTTAAACTAAAAAAAAAAGAATACATTTATTCAATTCAGTGTACAATCTGTATTGCACTTTTTCATATTTTAATGCTACATTTTCTTACATATCCTGTGATTTTACATTTGGAATGACATGTATCCTTGCAGTGTCATAGTTGAGCTGTTAAGTGACAGCTTCCCTCACAGACATTTGGGGAAAAAAAAGAAACATGTATATTGTTTTATGATTCTCATGTAGAATAATTTTTGAGGACTGCTGTAGATGCCTACCTTTCTGTACATTTTTTTTTGCTTTTCTGTAGTATTTGCTGTATACTCTATGGCTTTTTTTAATAATGTCATGTTTATTATTTTGTATTGGACATCCAATACACTTTTTTTAATCCAATCAAATTCTGGTCTGCTTGCAGAGTTTGTTCTCTTTGTAATTATTCCTGTGTGTTGTAGCAGAGCAAGCTGTGTTCATTCAAAGATGCAGAGACATACACAGGCAACATCGTACAACCACCACAGTTGACTCAACCTCACCCTTCCTTATATGCTGCTTCCGCCCATGTAATCAATCACCCAGGGCCCAATTGATTAACTTGCAGCACCTGTTTCTGATAATTGGAAGTAGCTTGCCAGCTGCATTAACTTGTCCCTACTATCTTTATTCAAGCTGCCTGGTCCAAGTCATTTTTGTGCCTACACCTGTGCCTTGTAAAAATGTTCTTAAATCAATGTGGGGACCAGGTTTGGAGTTTCACTAACCCCTGCTTTCTTGTGGTTGAGTAGATTGTGTCCTCCAGAGAAAGAAGAGGAACTTGTTATTCCCCAGCTTTGTGCAGATGCTGAGCATGTTGTGTCTTTCTGGCCAACTCTCCTGCTTTTCAAAGCTCAATAGCAAAAGTATCACGTTGTACCAAGCAAGCGTCAAGAGGAAGGGCTTCAAATCAGGGAAAGGACGTTTGATAGCCTTAGCATTTTTCCATGCTTTACTGGCTTGCTAGTACAATCCTTTGAATCACTTTATAGGTTTTGTAGTGCAATAATCAATTTCCTCGTTGTTACCTTCATGCTAACTCCAGACTCTTCTGATCCTCGAGACTCACCCTGATCCTCGTCCCCTTGTCTGCACACCAGATGCTGTCCCCAGTCCCTGTGGTCTCCAGGAACAGGCCATTTCTTATCCTCACCCCTGCAAACAGGAACACAAGCTGCTGCCTTGTTTTATATCTCCTTGCCTGTATTGCTAGTCAGATCCTTCTGTTTCTGCATTAAATTGTGCAAGCACCTTTTAGGCCTTGGGTGGGATCCAGACTCTGACATTCTTCTGAAGGGACGGCACAGCCCCGCAGCCGATCGGGGCTGTCTCAGTTTTGCTCAAAGTGGTGGGGAGTGCACCAGGAGAGGAGAAGCAGGGAAGGCAGGCTTTGAGTGTCACACAGCACATCGAAGGTGTGGATGGGGCCAGTTCTGTTTATTAGCTTTATCAAGGAGGATAGGAAGGCTCTTCAGAGGAACTTGGACAAGTTGGAGCAGTGGAATGAGGCCAAGTGGATGAAGCTGAACAAGGCCAAGTGCCAGGTCCTGCACTTGGGCCACAACAACCCCATGCAATGCTACTGTCTTGGGAATGATAACAGAGCCTCCACTCCGCTCCACACTCCATGATATTTGCAGGGAATTGCTATTTTCTGGATTCTCACATACCAGCAGCAGCTGTATCCACCCTTCTTGATTTTATACCTTTCCTTAATTGGTGAGCAGTGCTGATTTTTAATATGTTTTAATATAAATTCTAATTTCCGGGCCACTTAGGTAATTGTGCCCCATATTCCACCCCAAGACTATAGTCACTCAAGCTCCACTATTTTGAGGCTGATTGGGAATATCGCAAGTGTCCTCGTGGGGAGGGTCTTCAAATACAAATGAATTTTTTGGAGCTAGAAAGCGAGTTAAGCTCTTCATAAACCAAAGTGTAACATACAAAGCAACTGTCAAAACAAGACATAATATAGTAAGTATTAGCAAAACAACAACAGAGGGTAGCATAGGTCCTGCAGCTCTTGGTGACCGTCCAAAAAGGGTGCCCCACCATCGATGTTCTCCGTCTTCCTTGACTCTTTCCAATGTATCTCTTTGGCATTGTGATGGACGGTAGAGTCTTTTGTCCATTTTCTTGGGCTTCTCTCATCAATCACTTCAAGTCATGTTGTAGCAGCTTTTTCACCAACGTAATGTCCACTCCAATAGGGGCAAGCAGTAAATTGTGAGTCAGCATGTAGTTAGACTGTAGCAGTTGGTGAGATTTAACGGGAGCTGAAGAACTGAAATCACATCCAAGAATGTTAGTAAAGTTACGAATGTTTATTAATGTCTACTGCTATGCCATCTATGAATACAAAACTGACAGAAGATCTCATGCATACACATCCTTTCCCAATATATACAAGCACAGTGTTAGGGGTATCGCCAGGATATATCTCAAATTGCAAATATTTTGGTTGGTGTCAAGACAAATGTCTTGCACTTTGAAGGTATTACTCTCACAAATAACTCTTTGTTGGTCCCCTGTGATGTATGTATCAACAGCAACAGTTTGCCATTTATTCCCATTTTTTTGGGCCCACACCCTATGTTCAATTGGATAGAGTATGGTTCCACTGTGATTCAACCCCAGTGCAATGATTTGGTATAGGGTATATACCAAAGCATTGCATATTAAGACAAAAGCGCAGAGGCTTTACTCTCAGGGGGATTGTAGGTGAAGTTAACCAGGTACCACCAGGACTGAAATTTTCTTTCAAATTCTATTGAGTTATCCCATATTACCTTTTGAATTTCAGTGGGTATAATGCCGTTGTCACCTTCCTTTATGATTGCAGTAGTCATCCGTTGCATCCAAAGTTGGACTTGGATAATGCTGAGAAGTAAAGAACCATTGTTTTGGGCTGCATTGAGTGCATTTGTGATCAGCTGGTGGTCCTTTTGATTTATTTCTTCCCACTGAAGTAAAACGTTTGATAAAAGCCATTGCTGGTTTCCTAAGGCAAATCAATAGACAGGACTGTAGAGGGTGTTTTAATCTCTTTAAATGACTGGTTATTTAGGACAAATTTGTTTGCAAGTACCTCAGCATCTATACTATTTAAGATTCCTAATCCCGTTCCTAAGATACCAGTCACGTCCCTCTTCTGTCATTGTGGGAAGGCAAGAGTCCGCTCACGTAACCACGCATATCATCCTGCATGTGATGTACCCAGGAATGGCGAGCAAGTGGGTTGGATTGCAGGGATATTGATCTGCATTGATAGCTCTGCTCATCTGAGAGCGTATGTTGGGTTGAACAGTATTTGTTGTTGGCTTGTGTTTTTGATAACATAAGGGCTAATGTTAAAAAGGCGAGATGTTAGACTAATGCGTGTCTGAGTGGGTGTACCCTCAAAAATTCATTGAGGTGTGGGTTTTGCTTTCTTTTCAGCAGTTTGAGATGTCATTGTGTCAATCACAAAGGTAAATGATAATTCTGTGCCTTTATAACTCCAAAGGCAATACACTGCTATGAGTTTGATTCAGGTAAAACTGCAGCAATCTGAATTTGGCTCTGTTAGTTTATAATACTCAGTGTTACAATTTTCTGATCTGGTAGGGTCATCCACATGGACTGTTTTTTTCAGGTGGCCTGTGGTGTGTAGACCCATTGATAAATTGGCAATCAATTTGTAGATTCCATCCCAGAATGGCTTCAAGTTTAGCCATTTGGAGTGAGTTATCCCAACCCCACTTTTGTGGGGAATATATTTCATTCCCCTGTACGACAAGAATAGAGAGATTTAAATCCCTTTTACTTTGTGATGTTCCAGTGCTTGCAGTATATCTTAACAATGCATTGTACCAAGGATCATCATTAAAGACTTGTGGTGTGAAGGGAGAGATTCTTAGATCCATTTTATAAGGCTTCAATGGTATCACTGTCGGGTGGTTCAAATACAGTGGGTGGAACTGAGTTGGGCTGTGTGGTCAGGTCAGGCTCAATTATGTCTATATCAAATTCAAAGTGCAATGCTATTTCATGTTGTTGCCAATGACAACTTACAAAAATGGGTTCCATGAGAGTAAAATTAAGCCAGCAATCCCACTGATCAGTGATACAATATCTTCTTGTCACTGGGCGTGGGTTCCTGGGGTGAGATATCCCTGTTCTTGTGGCTTGCTCATAGGTTGAGCCACTGACCATTCTACATCCTGTAGGGTTTCTCCTCCTACTTACCTCTCAAGGATGAATACCAATCGTTCCAGATTCACTCATGTTTTGAAAACACCCTGTGTCATATACAACCACAGTGACCAGATTTTCTCAGGAAGGGGGAGTGTGCTGAACCACCCCTTAAGGGCCTTTACTCTGTTCTCTCCTGTAGCTGATTCTACATTAGTGGCCATAGTGAGGCCAGAGATGATTTCCACTCCTACCAGGTTATACCTCTTTTTACCTGAGGGTCTCAAGGGCCCGATATAATCAATTTGCCAGGAATGCCATAAAGTTTTCTTGTGCCGAATGTGTAAGGGAGGTGTCTTACTGGGATGGTCTTTCCTGATTTGTAAGCAACATTGTGAACAGGCAGTTACTGCTTGTTCACACAGCTTAACTGACAAAGGCCATCCATGAGCTAGACCTTCCAAATATAAATCTGCCTGTCCGATGTGGCCACACTTAACACGTAATCATTTGAGTAAGCATTCCCATTTCTGATCATCATCTACAACGTTGTCTTGCTGCAGCCATGTGAGACCTGTTGATTGAACTGAGCAGTGACAGAGTTGGAACGATCATGTCCTTTTACCCAACCAATATGCAACACTCTCTGATCTCCTAAATCCAATAGTTGCTTCCAGCTACCAGTTTCCCAGACTGGGACCCTGTGCACTTGCCAATCATTGGCTGCCCAGTGACCTATTCATTCGATGGCTCCTTTAAAAACAGTGTATGAGTCAGTGTAAATGTGACTAGCCCTATGCTGTGCAGATAGTAGGACCACTCTGGGTCTCCCCACCTGTGCACTACCTTTGCCTGTGTTAGACACTCTTTCTCCTGTAGCTACTTCCAGTGCTATGGCTGCTATTTCCACTTACTGTTCTCCTGATTAAATGATGCATCTGTAAACCAAACCGCTGTAAGATCACTGCCCTCTTTCAGAGAAGGTACCTCTTGAATTTGAGGTGGTTTCTTTGGTGGAGATTGGAACAATAGAGTACTACCTATATCCTTTTGTAGTTTGGATACTTTAGCCCTGCCTTCAGAGGTTGACATTATTTCATTAATGCCTTCTAAGTAAGCATATCACTTCCAAACAGTGGGTTTCTGGGCAATGCCTACAGGGGGTGCTGTTGCTTTATGGACCACATCCAGGATGCAGAAAGGCCCCCAAATGATCACACTCTGCTCTCTCCTTATTTGTTCTGCTCATTTCAATGCTCTCACCAGGGACAGCAAACCCTTCTCAAAATCTGAATATTTCCTTTCGGTATCATTAAAGAGGTGAGAGCTAAATTCCAGTGGTCTCTCTGGACCTGCTAGTCCCTTCTGCCATAAATTACAGTGATAACCATGTTCACTGAACCCCTATTTTATATGGATAGGATCAGTTGGGTGTATAGGAACAGGTTGTTGGAATAACCTTTTATTAACAGCTCCAGTGCATTAGTGTGCTGGTCGGTCCATTCCCATGATTTTCCTTTTTTGAGCAAACTATAAGGGAGATGAGCAATGATGGAAAAGCCAAGGATGTGTTTATGCCAATAATCTAGAGCTCCCAAAACTTGCTGTAGCTTCTTCTCACTGGATGGATTTTGCCCCTCTTGTATTCTTTTCAGAGTATCCTGAGGGACAGAAGCAGCTCCTTTAATCCACTAGACCCCCCAGGAGTTTAAGTTCTTGTGCAGGTCCCTGAAACTTTGATTCTAGAATTTCTAATCCCAATTTAAGTAATGTTTCTCCATCATGTCTTTTACACTCTCTTGTTCCTTTCCCCCTATGAGGACATAGTCAATGTATTGGTAGACTATGCATTCAGGGGAAATGGGAATCTCTGCTAAAACCTTAGCCAGAGCATTGTGAGTAACAGTGGCGGAATGTTTGTAATCCCTGTGGAAGTCAGTTGAAAGTATACTGGATTCCTTTCCACGTAAATGCAAACTGCACTTTGTTCTGCTCACAGAGAGGAACCATGAAAAACATGTCCTTAACATGTAAGGCAGCCAGTCACCCAAGAGTGGGAAGCTCCTTGTACCATTGTCACAACCTCGGCAATATTTGGAACCACAGCAGCATTGGTGTTTAAGCATCGATAATGTACCGTGAAATGCCATTGTCCAGTGGATTTCTTTATGGGCCACACTGGTGAATTATAAGGTGAATGAGTCCTTTCAATGATGCCCATTTTTTCTAGTTCTGTTACCATCCGTGAATCCCTGTGAGGGCTGCTGCAGGCAGTGGATATTGTTGGACATTAGTGACTTTTGAAGGGGGTAAAGCAACAGAGGCTTCTAGGAAGCTCATTTTCACTGTGCCTAATCCCTTTTAATGTCCTGTAAAACTCCACACCGTTCCATCTGGGAGTTTCCAGACTTGTCTCTGCAGTGAGTCAAATCCTAGGAGATTAGTGTGTGCAGCACCCACTAACACTTCTTTCTTGGTCATTCTTTGTTCTCTGGGCAACCAGAGGGCAACTTTTGCAGTGGGGCACGTTTTCACCACACCATCAATTCCCATGAATTTAAT
The DNA here is from genome assembly GCA_013401255.1 of Urocolius indicus. Taxonomy (NCBI): domain Eukaryota; kingdom Metazoa; phylum Chordata; class Aves; order Coliiformes; family Coliidae; genus Urocolius; species Urocolius indicus. The sequence continues at coordinate 31,798 of WBNH01011833.1, forward strand.
TTTGCATCAGGTGCTTTTTATGCCTAAAAGTTGTGCTGTTACATCAGTGATTACAGGCATTCTGATGATATTTTTGGGGGTCTGATAGGGAAGGGTAATGATAGGTTCATTTTCATTACCAGAGAGCCACAATTGCTAATACCTGCCAGGCAGCGTGGCTCAGTGCCCTCCCTGGGGATGGGAGTTTTTTTGCTAGGGCTCTGACAATTCAAGTTATGTTCTAGTGCAGAAGGTACAAGTCCATCATGACCAAGAGGCTCCCCGGTTGGACATTCTACCCCAACTAAATTGCTCTTTCTAGTTAAAGACTGGTTAAAGTGCACAGAGATCTTCCGTAGAGGCACTATGAAAAATTTGATGAGGTATCCTCAAGTCCAGGGCTTTACATCACAACTCATTTTGCTCTCTGTCAGGTCTAAAACTCTCATCAGATTTAAGGGCTTGACTATAAGCTCAGTCAGATGTAGGATTTTTTATACAGACAGTGTGGATTTTTCAGGCAGGGTCAGAGGGCTTGTCACTAGTGAGGTTAGCCCAACCCATCTGGTGCTCATAATTGTCTATTTCTTGTATGTATCCACCCCAGGTGGGAATATTGGTACTCTGCTCCTGCCTGCAACTGTCACGAATTTCTCATCCGAATCTGCTTCTGCAGGGGAGTTGGACTCGATGATCTCTAAAGGTCCCTTCCAATCCTACCATTCTATGATTCTATGATGCTGTGATATGTGGTCTCGAGTACTGGCCACAAATGGCTGAAGGCAATAGGCCGCCCGTGGATAAGAGAGGTTCATCTCGATAGAAGGCGACACTGGGGATTTCTGAACATCTTGCCCATCATGCAGAGCTGGCAGACAAGTTGCTTTCCATATCGCTGCAGATAAGTCAGAGTAACTCCTGGCTCTAATCTCTAACTCCTCCCTCTTTTCCCATGGATCCATACCATCTGCCCAGTAGGCTGCCCAAGCAGTTAGGGAATAACTATGATCTCCAGGCATAGTGGTTAAAACCTCTCCTGGTCCCCAAGTGTCTTCTGCTTCCTCCTCACTTAATCCTACCTTTACCTTCAGCAGAAGCTCAACACACATATTCAACAGGTGACTTGCCTGATTGACTCGAATATTTCTCCCTTACTTTTGCCAATTCTATTAGTGTTCAGGAGACAGTGTGTGGTGTGGTGCCAGTGTCGTCATCATCTGCAACTGTTTCTGACTCCCGGGATTAGCCGACAGACTGAGCGTCTCTTCCTCCCTCCTTGGGACACCTTGGGTGAGACGTAAACTAAGTACTTCTGTAGGAAACTTAGAAATCTCTATAGTGAGTTGCTCTTTCACTTTCTATAGCCAGACTGTACTTTGTAACTTCATGTGCTGTATTGCTTATAGATGTATTTGTTGCACGTGCTTTCTTCTGCAGACAGTCACTGTCACCAGCAATCTGTAAGCACCTGTATATCTGTTGCATGACTACAACTGCACTGTTTCAGTGGAGTCATCACAGTTTCTCACTAAACACAATCAAATCCTGGAGTGTGACTGTGTTAGTTCATGAGCATGACTGGACTGAAGGTGCAGTCCACTGTCAGTGAATCCAGAGTCGTGATAGTTCGCAGGAGGTGAACGCACCTGGACTGGCCATGGCAAATTGAGCATCACTGAGGTTTTAAACCTAACCACACCTAACCTCCCACCTCAGTGAGGAGAGTTAGAATGCAAGGGGGTTAATTTTCTGCCAAACCAGTCTGTCCCCTCTTAATGTGACAATTGTGGCCAGCAGGACCAGGGCAGTGATTGTGCCCCTGTACAGAGCGCTGGTGAGGCTGCACCTCGAGTGCTGTATTCAGTGTTGAGCCCCTCACTCCAAGAAGGACACTGGAGTGCTGGACCATGTCCAGAGATGGGCACTGGATCTGGGGATCCAGATAGAGACCAAATCTGATGAAGAGCAGCTGAAGGAGCTGAAGGATGTTTAGTCTGGAGGAGGCTGAGGGATGGAATCACTCTACAACGTCCTGGTTGTAGTGAGGTGACGTCAGTCTAATCTCCCAAGAAATAATTAGTAGGAGAAGAGGAAATGGGCTCAAGTTACACAGGAGGAGGTTTAAACTGGACATTAGGAAGGAAGACCTTTTTCACCAAGAGGGTTATTAAGCATTGGAATGGACTGCCTAGGGAGGTGGTGGATTCCTCATCCCTGGAGACATTGCAAAGCTGTATAGATGAGGTGCTGAGGGACATGATTTAGAGGTGGGCTTGGCAGTCTGAGGTTAGTGGTGGGATTTGATGGTCTGAAAGGTCTTTTGCAACCAAAACAATTCTATGATTCTATGATTTATACAGAATAAAAAAACCAAAACCTGCCAACCCTGCCCTCTACTTCATAACCTCTAGCTTTAAAAGTATTCACTTTCTCAGTCCATCCGTGCAGATACAGTGCTGTGGTACTTGGTTTGCACATGAAGCCAGATGAGAAAGTGGTTCGTGAGGTGTTTTGTTCAGTAGCCTGTTTGGCAGGGCTTCACACCGTCCTGGCAGGGACGCTAGATGGCAGCGATGCCAAAGGCAAATGCAAACCCACAGCCACACCACTTCTGCATCCACCTGCAAGAGAACAAAGGGTTTCTCTGATGCTTTCTTGTAAGTAGTAGTTCAGTGAACATCACCGTTTTTTTCATGCCCAGCTGTGGCTAGCAAGCAAAATTGCCTCAAAATGGCTTTGATGAGTTGGTGAAGCACTTGCAGGCTTTTTCCCAACAAGAAAAGCCAGCTGCCTTAAGAAGAATTAAGCCTGAATTTAAACTCACTCACAGCAAATCCTTGTTCATCTCAGGTATAAACATTCCTGTAGGGGCTTGGCATGATTTAACTAAACTGCACTTGCCAAAAATGTTAAACCATTACAACATTTTTTTTTTGTGAGGCCTGGCCTCCGCTAACCCAACACAGGCTTCAGCTAGGTGACATGTCTGCTTACTACACAGGGGTGTGAACACACAAAGCCTGTCTGACTCTTAGAAGCCAAACCTTGAGCTGCCATCAGACTCTCTAGAACCTTCCATAAGCAGACACAGCAAAATTCCTACCTTCAAAAAAGCTCGCCAGCTCCTCAGTGTGATGGACACCCTGAAAGCCAAGGAGACAGTCATCCTAGCAACTCCAGCAACTCCACCTGGAAGAATTGAATGAGACACACTAGAGATGTAGCAATAAAATCACCGCACATTAACTTAATCCAAATCAGTAGGACTCTCATCCCTAGAGGGCTACAGGAAAGGAAGGCTAGATGGCTTCTCAGGCTTCTCAGGCTTCTCAGTCTGGAGGTTTTTCTGTGGCTTGTTTTCCCTTCATTTTAGGATGGCTGTCAGCACCTCCATCTCCTCTGATTTCATTATTCTGCAAAGAAG